>JAOXJP010024467.1:0-17132 GCA_025762735.1 Platanus orientalis
AATATAAATACACATAAAATAAATGTGATAATGCTCATTTTGATTATGATAATTATGCAATTTTAAGCAATTATCAGAAATTTTGGCCAAAATGTTGGCAAGTCATCATTTGTTATAGGAAATATCTATTTTTGAGGTTATAATTAGAAATTTAGATGTTAATCTATAAATATGGAGGAGATGAAGTGTTGTAAACGAGAATTTTTTGATGAATACAGTTGATGCTTCGGCCTATTGGTTTATTGCACAGATTTCAAATCCCCCTCACTTGAAGGTGCTGATGCTTTCAAGCCCTTTATGTGTTGATTCCTAAAATTCCATGGTGCTGATTCCAGTGGTTAAAATCACCTCCAGGTGGTGATTCTTGTGGGTTTATTACTTTCTCTCTAGATGGATAACTGGAGTTTTTTAACAAGGAGGAAAGACAAGAAGTACAAAAGGAAAAAAAGAAAGATTAAGGATAGAGGGAAAGAGAAAAAATATGGAGACAATCCTTCAAAGGCCACTACAAGTTTTATTTTTATTTTTATTGTTCGTTTTCTTTTCTTTTCTCTCCTCTCTGGGGATTTCTCATCCCCTTATTCTGTCTTTTTTTTTTCTTCTTTCTTGCTTCTCTTCGTTAATGGAATTCTTTTTTCTTCTAAAAAATGCCACTACAATGGAATTTCAACAGGGAAGCTCCCATGTACATAAATTTCTGACGCACCCCACTATTGGCTGGACTATTTGCTTCTGAATTTGCCTCTCTTGGAATCTAATGAAATGAGATGTTCAAGGAGGATACAACAGAACATAGTCATAAAAAAGAAGGATATAAGAGAACATGCTTCCTTCACACAATGAGCTAACCTCTATAGGCCCTTTCTTCTTCCTTTCATCCAGCCAATTACACTGGCTGAATCTCGCTCCACGATCAGATTACGAAGTCCTAGGGAGTGTGCCAACTGCAACTCAAGTAATAGAGCTCTGACATTCTTATTTATTGTGTCATTTCATCTCTTTTATATTTTTTCTATTAATAAATTTCAGTTGTTATCCATCCAAATAAAAATATATGAGCTTTTACCCCAATCTGATTTGTCATTTATCTCTTTTCAAGACCCTATAGCCTAGGTTTCCGCCTATTTTTCCGTATCTCAACCAAGACCAATTTTTCACATTTATTTGTTTTTTTCTCTCAATTCCACATATAATACACCCCCATGGCTAATAACTAATTGCCTAATTTATTAGTAAAATTTTAAATTTCTACCTTTATTAATTTGCTTAATCCCTATTGCTTATAATTCCATAGTTCTTATTCTTTTAATTCCCGACTGGTATTAATTTCTATTGCTTTGAATTCTCTCCTCCTAATACTTCCTCCAGCTGATAACATTCTTTTTAATTTGTGTGCACTATTCTATTTTCCAGCTACACTGGGTCACTTTGGGTCTAACTAATAATGACCTCTCCTCAATTCTGATGATGCAATACAATTAGGTAGGGATGGGAATGGATTGAATCAATCTTCTACCTTAACATGTCTGAAATTGTCTGAAATTGCTAATATTGGTTATGTTTGGTTGGGTAATGAGGGGATAAGACTTGATTCTCTATTATCTAGTGGGGTTTGGGTCAAGCCCATAATGACCTATTAGGTTGATGTACTCTGCAATGCAGCAGCCATTTGATAATATAGATTGGATAGATACTATTCCAATTGATCTTACAGCTGGGATCATTCACCTGCGGCACCCCACATATCTAACCAAAAACCTGAGAAGGTATTTTAACAATTGTTATTATTTTACCTCACATTCAAATCATGGACTTCCTAAAAATTTTAGAGTCTTCATTGTCTCCTTCAATCACCATCATTCCATCACTGTTCCTTCCCCCCCTCCCCCCCGCCCTCTTCTTGTCTGAGCCAGCCTCTTCCCTTCTTTCCAACCCTTTCACATATCTCATTTTATCTAGTGATGTTATTGTGGAGAGGGGAAAATAGATTAGTGGTGGTAAAACTGCATTGACCTGCCAATCCAGTAATTAAGGGTTCAGATTGTCCTTTTCCATTTGTTGGTATCATATATGTTAACCCGACATGACGATGAACCGACTGGATCTAGCCCTGAACCCAAACTCAATTCTAAGTTCTAACCCATTGCCACCCCTACAATAGAGGCATATATGTAGTGAGTCAGTTACTGCGTTTCTAAATTTGAAGCCAGTCATTGGAACAAAACTTGCTGACTGGGTATTTCCGTAGACACAGGAAAGAAGGGCTTAAGTTTCTGTAATGGAGGTGGGGACCTATAAAGTGCAAAAATGTGAATTACGCATCAAAAGACAAGGAATATCTGGGATACGGGGTGGTGGTTCAGGGGACTAAGTTTCTCCATTCCATGTGAAATCGATGCAGGTCTGACAGCTGCAGTCTGAAAAGCAGCAGATATCACACCCAAAGCGCACACATGAGGTGGGATTTAGTGGTGGTCATTGCGTGAGGCACGGGGAAGGGGGATATTTCTTGGAAATTTGCTCATTTCATTTATGAGATTAGGGAGTTGGCGATCCAGTTGGGCATCTTCTTTACTCGTGTGCCAAGGGATCAAAATGCTCTAGCTGATAAGATTGCCAATTAGGGGTTTAGGTTATCTTCATCTTTTGTTGGCAGTGACATCCCTGAAAGTTTAATAGGGTGATCTTTGTTATTGTATTTTAGTTTTTCTTTCTTTTTCGAATAAAATTTGTTAATTATGCAAAAATATAAAATAAGCGCACACATGAGGTGCACTTCCTGCATGTAGGAGAACAAGAGCAACCCATGTACGCTTTACAACTTGCTTGTGCTTCTTCATCGTTGCAGGTTATTCTTCAACACAATTAACTACCTCCACCTTTTTAGATGAAATCTCATCAAAATGGGCGTAGATGGGCATTCTTGTCATATGACAGGTCAGTACATTTCCAGTTAAGATCAACGAAAGCATCATGGTGAATCCAACATTCCTCTTTGGTTCTGAGATGGAAGCTGTGCTCCTTTTTACAGCTTTTACAAGAACTAACTCATCCTGATTGACAAGGCCATTTGTTATGGGACTTGTGGGAACTGTTAGCACTTTTGATGCTTGATTGTACTATTTAAGCAACACTGTCCTTGACAGTGGAACCTTCATCCCTTTGACTGTGACCCATACATTACTTTTTCATTTCCTGGCAGTCCCTTGTCCAGAGTGTTCTCAAAAGCAGCTGGGGTTAACTAAAATTTTATTGTAAATGCAGTGAACGTAGATTGAACACGCAACCTTAACCTCGTTGGATAGACATAAAAGGCCCAAACCTCCGGAATTGGTTGGTGCTTGGATGACCGAGTTCTTCAGTTATTGGTGGAGTTCTGATCAGGTCATCTTTCACTGGGAATTTGTTCCTTCATCCTGAACCACAAGTTCAAGGGGGTAAAACCGTAAAAGTAAGAATTATCTGGACCTGGAGAAAGTTGAGTGTGGATCTGCTTGATACATGGTTCAATCATGTGCATGGCATTTGAGAAATCTTCCAGTGTTTTTCTTACATTGTCTTAGTGCAAAAATCTTTATGTGCAACCAGATGATCCTCTCTGCTTCGTTGGTGTTAATGGGACATTGGACATTTCATTGTCCCCATATGCATCTAGAAGTAAGGTACTCATTAGAGGTTTTATATAGCGTATTGGTAGGGGTTGGTGAGATAAGTGATAACCTCTTTGAAGAGTTGCTTGTGAATTGAATCGCACTCTGGGCACTCTTTATTTCATTTACTTGGGGTTTCCGATTGGTGCACCCTCTAGGGCCATTCCCATTTGGAATACGGTGATTTAAAGAATGGAGATAAGATTGGTCTCTTGAAAGTGGGATATCTTTCTTTTGGGGGGGATCATGTTTATCAAACATCATAGAATTCCTATGAAATGGTTGGGATGAGAAAGAGAAATTCCATTTGGTTAAATGTAAATAGATATGTTGCCTGGAACAATTGGGTGGGCACAGAATTAGAGATGTTAGGGTGATGAACAAACTAGGAAATGATTTTGATGCTTTAGCAGTGAAGATTTGGCTTTGTGGCAGAGGGTGATTGGCTGAAAATATGGTGTGCAATTGTTGTTGGGATTCAAGGTGTGTCTCTATCTCATATGTACCAGTTTGTTGAAGAGGATTATGAAGTCCCATGAAGAATTTGTGGTGTGCTCCTATAAGGTGGAAAATGGAGAACATGTAAGATTTGGGGAGGATGGTTGGAGTGGTACAGAAAAATTGTGTGAGGTGTGCTTATTTCTCCATAGATTGGTGCCCTTTTAGGATGTGACCTATCAACCAATATTTGAAATGCAAATAGAATGGTGGTTTGGTGCCCAATCTTTTTGTGAGCACTTATTGACTGTGAAGGTGAATGCACTTGCTGTTTTAAGGGTTTTGGAAGAGGCATGATTTGATCAGGGGGGTGATGATGCTAGAGCTTGGAAGGAGAATCTTGAAGTGGTATTTTTGGTTGAATCCTTTTATGGTTCTATGATTAGGGAGATGTTGGAGTCTTCCCCTTGCAAGAGGATTTGGGATAACCAGTTCCCCCCAAATTAGATGCTTTTGGTTGGTTAGTGGTACTTGATAAAGTGTTGATTACAAATAATCTCAAGGAACATGGATTCTGGTCGGGTAATAAGTGCATTATGTGCAAGGAGGAAAATGTTGGCCATCTTTTTGTATTGTGAGATTGCTTGGGATGTTTGTAGCTTTTTTGTTTTACTCTTTGATGGTATGGGGTGTCCCAAAGCTCCTTGGGAAGTCTTACATGCTTGGCCATCGGTCCCTTTTGGTTTGTGCGGTCGTATTTTATGGTCTATGGTTCCTTTTTCTATCATGTGGATCACATGGAAGGAAGGAATGGGAAGATCTTTGAAGACATTAGTCAATACCACATCCAAATTATGTGCAGCAATTGGTTTCCTCATTTGGGATTGCTCATCTCCTTTCAAAGAATTTAAAGAGGTGGTCAGCTCAAATAATTGGGCTGATTGGGGGTTCGTTAAGATGGAGCATGACAATTCTGTGTGATGGTCATATTGCATTAACCTTCATGTATCTTCTGTATATGGCGAATCTCTTCCCGTTAAAAAGTTTTTCGAACATTTAATTTGGGAATGACTTTTAATTTCAGTGCTAGTGTGTGTGGGCTTGGAAATAACAAATTTGATATGTCAGAACATTCAACATACTGTTCACATTTGCCATATCTGTACTGTTATCTTTTATTTTAGTAGATCTATGCTGGTATAGAATTGATTCAGGCCAGAGTTATATCTACTCATGAACTTTCTAAATTGATCTCAGAGACTTAATGCATATTATTATTATTTTAGTTCTCATAAAAAAAGGTAGAATGTTGACCTGTAGATTGTCCACCCCCCCCTCTTTTTTCTTTTTTGTTTATGTGTGTGTTATTAGAAGGGATTCTAGACCACCTTATTCTTACTTTCTAGAGAAGATTAGAGTTTCATTAGAAATGCATGCTGATTGGTCTATCATTGATTGTGAGGACTCTTTTAGATTACTTATTTAGGAATCTGTTTGGAATATCATTTCCTAGTTTGCAGTTTGGTTTGATTTACATGGTCCACACTTCGCTAAAGGTTTTGTGAATCTAAGGAAAAAATTGCGTAATTTGGCTAAATCCATGTGTGATTTTCTGGTTATTGCATGCTTTGAATAACTACTGTATGAAGTGCTGGCCAATATTTTGCTTCCCCGATTACTTCCATTGACTGGGGAGGCTATTGGATTTTATTCACTTGATTGTCAGTTGAATAGTCATTGGTTAAATGATCATTCTCTGAGGCTCAATGTCAGACATGCTTCATGACGTGCTTAAGAACTTAAAAGGCCCCATAGTATACTCTTGCTCTGATAATTGTCATAACAGCTCCATTCCCCACTTTGCTGTACCCACACACCCCGCAGTTCTATATGTAATGTTGGGAGGGCTGTCAATGTTTTACTCAAAAGATTTCTTAATGAGGTTAATGAATGATAAATGTTAATTCTGTCATTTAGATGAATCAAAATTCAATTGTGTGAGGTTTTGTGTGTTGGAATTTCGAGGATCCTTGAATTGGACTATCCTCTTGACCAGTTGCAACTCTTTTTCTTGTGGAGTTTAACATTATTATGCTGTTAAATTTTGATTATAAAATTTATTTCACTGTTTGCAAAAAACAAAAAACACTTCTATCATTGTTGAATGCTATAGGAAGATAATAATTTAACAGCATACATATTGGTGTCATATTTCTATTCTTCCTACTGAACTTATTTCATATGGCTAAATAAGTTATATTTTTGCAGTGCAAAAATGAAGAGGAAGTTGTTGCTGTTATTGCCCATGAACTGGGGCATTGGAAACTTAATCATACAATGTATTCATTCATTGCTGTTCAGGTATATTTCTGCCTTCCAAAAAGCTAAAGTTTCCTTATTTTTTCTGCAAGAGTGAGATATTTTAACTATTGACATTCAGCATACCAAAAAAAAAAAAAAAACCATTGCAGTTCAAAGGCCAAAGCTCTCTCTCTCTCTTTATTTGATCGGTAACAAAGAAAATTAAAAAAGAAAAGAAAGAAGCGTCATGCCCTTTGGGCTTGAGAAAAGTTCCCAAGCAGCTCAAGGTATTATGTCAAGGAGGCATCCTCTACAAAAATGGAAAAATCCTGCCCCCCAAGAGCCACATGTGACACCAAAACCCACCACTCCACCTGCCACCCATGACCCACCAAACCAGGGCAATAGAATGATCACCGTAATCACTCTCAAAAATATAGAATCAGACTCCATGACCTCACCGCAACATCAGGATAGAGAGAAATCCCCACGAACTCTCTCAAAATGACACTTGACTTTATTTGCTTTGGTGCTCTTCCCTTTGGCCTCTTTTCCTGTTCCTCCCTCCACCCGAAGTATTCATATTTACCCAGATAGTGCTCGTTTCCATTTTAATAAGCACTGTTCCCTCACCGTCTTCAGAACTTTTGAGGCCAGTATCAACTGATCCAAGAAAATCTCTTCATTGCACCTTTCGTCCTTTTCTTCAATTTTATACATATTATTATTATTACCTTTTTTGCAAATGGTTTCCCCCCCAAGAAGTGAGGCCATTTTCTTCCCAACATTAACCGTGTATCCATCAACTCCTCAATCGTTTGCTTAGATTTCACCGGACTCAACCAATTTTGGGCTGCACCATATATCGGTGTCACCCATCCACTGCCAGGGGGAATGACAAGAGGCCTAGATTCACATAATTCTATAGAATTGATAAATTTTTACATGAATGGGACTTTCAGTGTGTGTGTGAAAAACTGGAAATTCAAGATTGTTCACATTTATGTTAAAATTTATCTTGAATTTTCAGTTGTTACTATAAACATAAAGAAATGATAATAGAGAGGATAACATAAACTATCTGGTTGAATGGAAACGGACAGGTGTTTTGGTGTCAGGCACACTTGTCCCTGCAAACCCAATACAAAACTGTTTCTGTAGAATCTGCACAGTTTTGATATATTAGGAGATATTGTTTTACTTGACCTAAACATACTGTATGATAATGATGTATAAATATTTATCTGTTAAAATTATGTAAGCAGTACCTAGGTGATTGTTACAAATAGGGAATATGCTAAATTAAGGTTTGTCCCAATAAGAGCATCAGCTTGTGCCCAACATATTTCATGCATGTTGAACATGGCCAATAGGAAAAAACAGAGTATCTTTGTTACATTGCATAGAACTGTCTGGAGCCTTTTCTTATTGCTATTTAGGCCATGCATAACCATATAAAATCTTATGTTATTTTATTTTTGAATGGTGGGACATTTTTTTCTTGAACCATCTGACATTTTATTATAGCATCTGATTCAATGATTAGTCCACTTGAAATGGCTGATGGCATTTATTCATGTGAATTTATAGGAGAGTTTTTGTTTGATCATCTTAGCTTTGTAATCACATGATGCTTTAGTGCAGGTTCTTACTTTTTTGCAATTTGGAGGATATGCTCTTGTGAGGAATTCGAGGGATCTGTTTCAAAGTTTTGGGTTTGACTCACAGCCAGTACTTATTGGACTCATCATCTTTCAGGTATGAATATCTTGAACCAAATTCTTTTACTTTTTGAATGAGAAGGCATGAATTTTAATGTGATCTTCCAATAAATTAAATTGCTACTGTTTACTTCTCCTTTACATGTGGTTTAATCTAAATTACTACGCCTTCATGTAATAGCTGCTCTAATATTTTATAGCCAAGGAGGACATTTTGTTATTAAATATTAGAATTAAAATTTGAGAATGTATTTTAATTTATGTTCCAGTTACTTTGGAGTATAAATAAGTCAGTTGTGATGTCTGGAGATTGTAATGCAGTATTTAGCAAGTATTTTATATGCATGACTTTTTTTCAGTTATTATGATATACTCTTAGTCAGTCTTTCTACACGGCTCTTACTACTACAAGTCCATCCTTTCCAGCCAAACAAGTTGGGAGTTTCCTGGTTTGGATTTGGGTGGTGTTCTTTGGTTGGACCACAACAACTCTAGGTAATATATTGATAGTGGAATGCTTCATTAGTAGGGACAGTTGATTATCCATTCATCCATTGTACCTTTTCCAGCAAGAGTTGATCTAAACTCATCTATAAGTTTGTAGTTATTTGGGTGTCTCCATATACTCTTTTAGACCTGATCTGTGGTGGCCCTTTTGAGGTTGGAGGGTGCATTTGAAGGAGGATGATACACTTGGCCATATCGTGAAATTTGTGGAAGCATATAGATGCTTACAATTCTGTAGAGAAAGTAGTAGCTAAGCTAGTATCTTTGCTCTTAGAGGAGATTGAGCAGGCATCAATTCTTTTGTATAGCCTTTTCTTGGGGTTTACTAGTAATTAGTGAGCTTGTCTTCTTGCTAAGGGAAGAGAGTGGGGGGGGGGGGTAATTTCCAACCCACTTTTTTGGGTGTATTTGAGTCATAATTTTGAGAACTGGATTGGGTAATGGCAATGAACTGGTTAGGTGGCAGGTTCTTGTTGATCTGGGTTTGACCCTTGGTTTTATGGTCTGAACATGGTTCATTAAAAATATTAAAAGTAGCAAAAATAAGAAGAAATCATAAGAAGTTAGGAATTATAAAAAACTAGAAAAAATATAAAAGAATAAAATACATGAGACTAACACATACTTAATCTTAGCTTGTTATAACTTACTATTTGTTTAGGCGAAGTTTAGTGATCCTTTAGTTACATTATCTTAATGTACCTAACTACTAATCTACTATAGAGCATATTTTAAGATATTTTAGCTAAGGCAAGGGGCATTACTTGTTTAACATCATCATGGGATCATTCATTTCTCTTACGAGTTCCATAATTGCAATTTTTCCCATGATCGTCTCATGTTTGTTAAGTCTGATTACATCTCCTAGCATATGCTGAACAAAGTTTGGTAGCATGATTGATCCAAAGGCTAATCTTGGTAGAAGTATTTACTTTTCTGGTATGGATTATCCTATGAAGCAATAATTCTTCATGAAAATCTTGGTATCTACTTGGGGTTTTTCATCACAATTAGCTTGTTAACAGAGAGTGCTCATCAATAACTGATGAAATGAAGAAGAAGCTAAGTGCTTAGAAGAGCAGATTTAGATCATATATTGTTAAACAAAAATTTTGGACTTCCGAAAGAGATAATGATGTAGATTGAAAAGATCATAAGGGATCTTTTGTAGTCTGGAGTCTGGACTTGATCTAAATAGTAAATTTGTACTTTAAGAGGGGGGAAGGGGGACTTTTACCTACCTATTTGACACAAATGGTTTAGGCATCAGACAGCAAGGGTGGAATGGTGGCTACTGCCAAGTTGTAGAATTGCCTACTGTTAAAGACTTTATTTTTAATTTAAGGTTTAGTTTATACATTCAAGGTGCTGTAGAAAGCTCCTGGATTACAATACATCTTGGAAATCAAAAAATATATCTAGCCCCATATCAAAACTACATTAGTGATGAAAATCAGGGGAAGAATGCATTTTATTGATGATGATTTTAGTATTTTACTACTACTTTCTATAGGTACTTGGCACCCACGTAAATTTTTCTTGTCAACTTACATGGATTGAGTGGTGCACAATCTTTGCAGTCTCTTATTTGGATGTAACTGTTTCTTCTCTAATATGTATTAACAGTTGTTGGACTCGTACATCCTACTCAATTGAATTGATTTGTATACGGAATCAAACAAAGAATCTAATATTGCTAGTGTGGCTGAAATGGTAGCAAGGTTAATATTTAATGAGTTATACAAATAAATTTGTGGCCTGCGAGGTGGTTTATATTACTTGTGAAGATGTCTGACTAGTTGAAGCTTTACTGGCTCTTGTTTTACTCTTTTTCTTCTTCATTCTTTCAGTCTTCCTCTCTTCCCTTTTTTAGGTTTTACCTCAAGTGTAAAGCTAGGGTTTCCTGGTGTCTTTTCTTTTGATGAATAATATACAACAAAGAAATCTTAAAAACTACACAACACTTGGCATACAACATGGTGTAAGAAATGAAGGCCAATCTCCAAGAAGATCATTTAGAGAATATCCATTGAATTCCTATGATACCTTCATCCAAGAAGCCACCTCAATTAAAATAGATTCAGCAACTTCCAAAGATTCTTCTATATTTTTCCTTCCAAGTACACCAATACACTCCATGTAGAATCCCCATCCAAAAACCTTTACCATGAGGATTTAAAAAATCTCTATTGCATTGGCAAATAAGATCTATACCAACCAGCAAGGCATTGCCCAATAAATTGATATTCTAGATGTAACATAGGCACAAATGAATCTTGAAAAATCACAATCAATCATAAAATGCGCCCGATTCCCCATTTTTCATACAAAAAATGCAAATATGGGGAAACACCTATGGAGTATTTCGGAAAGAAAAAATGAAAGAGGGGAAGTCAAGAAGAGAGGATTTATGGATGGTGATCAGTTTTTGAAACTGTGCTAAAATCATTTTTTTAAAGGATGGGGATCAGTTTTTGAAAATCGGTGGGTTGAATGCAGTTTTTCATGTAAGTCCAGTTTTAAGGTTACATAGAACTGGAAAAATGTTTGGTTCAGGTCCAACGAGGTTTGACCATCCAGTTCGGTCCAATTTACAAAGCAATGATTCCAGTACTCAACTGAACTAAGCTGCATCCTTACCATTTAGAGGGTCGTTTATTAAGTCATGAATACTCCTATTTTCTCACTACCTCAACCTATGTACTTTTGGCCTAGTTATTTTAGAGCCCTCAACTTGCACCAAATTGATCCTCATTGGTGCAGTCACTGATCTTTGTTGCATATGGCTAAACCATCAATTTGTCACCCCTTTTAGTTTCTATGAATGCATTTGTTTCTAATTTGTCCTTCTTGTCTTGCCAGCATTCATTGTAATATTCTCATCTCCATTATGCTCATTCTATGGATGTTTGGCTTCTTGCTTGTCTAAGATTCTATTCCATAAATCATGCCTGGTCTTATAGCTGTGTTATAAAATATTCCCAATTTTTTTATTAGTATGTGTTGGTCATTCAACACTTCATAAGCGCATTTCCACTTTATCCACCATGCTCTTAACTCTATAAGTAAGGTGCTCTATAAACTCTCCCTTTTTTATAGATAATAGAACCAAGATAAAGAAGTGAACACTTTGGGTAATCTGTCTTGTCATCAATTTTAACTATGAAAAGAACAGGGAGGATTTCCTCTTGTGAAAAAGTGCCTGGCAACGCTCTTGTGCCAGGCGCTGTATGAAACGTGAAAAAAGTGCAAAAATGCCCAACATTGGGTGCAAGAAAGTGTTTTTTTCACTTTTTTTTTGCCATGTGGCATGCAGTGCCTGGCGCAAGAGGGTTGCCAGGCGCTTTTCCACAACTCACAAGAGGAAATCTGTTCTCAAGGGTATAAGATTATAGATGGTCTCTACTGTAATGTGGACTTCAGCTCTTAAATGTTTGTTATAGCTTGACACTTGATTTTGATTAGGTCCCACTGGTTATTGGCTACTTGTATAATAATTATCTATGATAATTTGGTTTATTGTCAAGGTGGAAGCTGCCTTGAAGTGCAACTCTTAACGCTAGCATATACTAAGGCAATCACTTCCTGTTTTAAACCTTGTACTCTGTACCGTTAGAATCTTATCTTAGAATTGTGTTTATGCAGGATGCATTTATTTTATGCACATTAATATTTATGAACCTATTTGCAAAACTATTTCCTTTGCATTTTTGGTAAGCAGTCATGCACAAACTGTAAAACCAAGGCACGGACTTTCTACATTTAAGAAAAAGCATCAGCTATGTGGTTGCGTTCATGCTAACCAGGTTTCACCTTATAGTTTTAGTGTTATGGTTGATATCATTCTGTAGTGATAGGAGCTTAAAGGTTGCCTAGTGTAATAAAATTTGGCAAACCAAGTATCTGTTTCAATCATAATATCAATGAGATGAAGAGAGTAGCTGATCTATATTTAGCTAGTCTATATACTTGTCCTAGCCTTCAATCTTCTGTTGAACTTGTATCGGAACGATATGTGCTCCTAGTCAAATTATGTTAACAACTCAATCTTGTTTGCAGATTCTCAGAAGTTCCGTTCCTTGTATCCTTTAACATGGTTTTTTCTTGTTTGCAGCACACTGTAATTCCTCTCCAGCATCTTGTGAGCTTTGGTCTCAATCTTGTCAGTCGATCTTTTGAATTTCAGGTAATCAACTTTCCATTACAACGCTGTCCATATTCTCTCTTTTTAACTCTTTTCAAGTGGCTTTGATGCTTGACCCAATCTGAAAGGATAGCTTCCTTTGCTCAGGCTGATGCTTTTGCTAAGAAACTTGGTTATGCCACACCACTTCGAGCTGGTCTTGTCAAACTACAGGTGATTGTTTTTAATGCCCACTACTCTAATAATATCGTTCTTTCCGTCTTTTTCTATGGGTGCACTGAAATGCAGAGATTTGGAAATGCTCTGGACTCGATTCATATGTGTGCTGGTAACTCATTACTGATCACAGAGGTTTATTGACTTTCAGGAAGAAAATCTTTCGGCAATGAACACAGATCCTTGGTACTCAGCCTACCACTATTCTCATCCTCCACTCGTTGAAAGACTGGCAGCGCTTGATGAATCTGATAAGAAAGTAGACTGACAGAAATATGGGACCCATGTAATGTTTCGACAACAAACAAGCACAATATTGAGTGCCTTGCTGCGCCTTTAGATTAATTCGTTTTTCCATCGAAGTGGACTATTGCAAGCGCATTGGAACTCACATTTCCATTGTACAGCATTGTTCCCATGCCATGAAACAAGATCCAGTATAACAGGAGTTGGGTACACTGCTCCCCAGCTGAGCTCAGCATAGAAAATGGAAAAGGAAAAGAACAATGCTAAATGAAAACTGAATTCTACAGCTAAGTTTTGCAGGCTTATTATTTGACATGACTCCTACCTTAAATTCCAATTTTGCATCCCAGTGTCTGAAACTAAAATTTTAGCACATTGCCATCAATATTATCTTTACTGATTCCCCTCGGTTTTAAGTGTTTCATATATTTTCTAGGGGTGAATAATGTTTTCCCTGTTAGAAGACTCTGTCATGGGGTTCTTTTGCCAACTGAATGGAGATCTTAACCACTTGAAAAGTTCCTGTGGCTTGTTAGCCGAAATATTGATGTTCTAACACTGCATTGATTTTTAAGATGGGTATCTCTCTTTTTCCATCATCATTTTGGAAAGAGATCTCTACTCTTGGGACTGTTTTTTTTTTTTTTTTTTAATATTGCCTTCGAATAAGTCACGATACGCTCGGTACCGGCAGTCTTAAATTTTTTGAAAAGTTCCGCAAATTTTCACAATGGAGCAACCAAAGCAGCCGGCTTCCAAGATTACCAGTCTTTTATTCTTTTCTTTAAAATTCCTCTCTTTATGTCTTCCCAGTCGTCTTTAAATCCTCAACTTTATGCCTCGGTGCCAATATGGGCACGCGTTTACAGAACAAGTAGTGTTATTATTACTATTTTTTGAGTTAGACAACAAGTAGTGTGACAAATGGATTTAGATGATTTGGGAATCTTAAAACTTGTACTTGGCAGCTTACGTTTTGGTCAAAAAAGGCTCCCTTAGTTTGCCACATTATTTGAAATCTTTCATATAAATAGCAAGTTTCATTCCAATATCCCTGTCGCATGGCAAAAGAAAGCCTCTCTTTCTAAGTTATTATTATTATTATTTTATTTAAAAATATGGGGGATTAGGTACAAATGAAGCTTGTACAAATAGGTGTGAACGGCACCAGAGGCTGATGCATCAGCTCCGAAAAGTGATTTACACTTTTTGAGGGGTCGCTTGTCACTTTTTGGCACTGATGTGTCCACACTCTAGTGCTGTTTGCATGTATTTGTACGAAATTTGTTCATACCTAATCTTCTGGGTGCTAATAAGGGTACTGCACGAGCCTATAGTTTGCACTGATAGTATGGCTTGGCATCTGTGTACAGAATTCATGCACAATTTGTGTGCAGGGACCTGGCAGTGCTTGCATCAGCACTGAAAACTGATTTACATTTTTTGGGGCACATGTTTATCACTTTTCGGTGCTGATCCAAGCACTCCCTAGTCCCTGCTGCATAGATTTTGTGTGCACAGAAGCCAAGGGGCTGGTCATAGGGTTGCCCCACCTCGTAATGATGGGGGGAGGGGGTCTCCATAATTATTTCCCCTGGATTGGCTTCATTTTTTAAATTACGAAAAAAGGGTAGTCCAATGAAGGTTATGGATGTTTGTTGATTTTTTCTTCATTTAATATATGATTGGAATAGACCCAAGATTAAGAAATAGGGATGAAGATCCTGTGCAAAAATCAATGAACAGGAACATCCTATCTATTGATAGAGAATAGACTGGGAGATAGCTATGATTGTAGATCCTGTGCAAAATTGAAATCTCTATACAGTTCAAATTCATGATTTCACTGAAGTTTTGAAGTTCAAATCTTGAGGGTATCAAATCACTCACATGTTTGTGGCTGTGATAGGCCCAATTGAACTGTAGATGGATTTCAAACTGTAGATGATGCCCTCTCATGCAAAAACTGTTGGTAGTTAGTCCTGTTGGTTTAATCTATTTACTCAATAGAAAGAAGAAGAAGAAAAAAGATTCGCATCCAATGGTTTTTGATTTTTTTGACAGGGTCTACTCCCTTTTACTGAATGTTTGGATCCTTTTTAGATAGAACAAGAGCTCAAAAGCAATAGGTTAGTTATTGACTTTTATTGGAATTCTAATCCACAAATTTAGCAAGTGGAGTTTCTAAATTCTTATTGGTCATGGTGAGCAATGGGGATTGGATTCTCTTTGGTACCAACCTGGCAGCACTGTTAATCCATCAATATACTGTTGGAATGTTGCTCATTAAATGATTTTTTTTTATTATTAAACATGCCTGTTTTATATGAATAGGTGTGAATTTTCTCAAATGAGTTCAGATGTCTAATCTCCCTAAGATGAGAACACTTCTCTCTCAAATGAGCTGAAAAACACTTCAGAATTTAGAAGACTTGTGCATCACATCTGTGCGAAAACAAATCCTCTAAAAAATTCATTAACTAGAAATTGTCGTCAAAGAACGACATGTGGCTAAGAGTGGTAAGTTTACAACATGACATGTGCATTAAAACTGGCGTCCAATATTGAAATTTCAATTTTATTGTATAAATGTCCTGTTTTGGAGGCAGTTTCAGTTCATGCATTTTAAGCTTGTTGCAAAGGAATTGCTTTCTGTGCTTAAAGAAAATAAATGAAACTCCTAGATTTCAGTCTTTTATGGTATTAAGTCAAAGACTCTAATCTGGATCCTCTCCTACTTGCAAGACAGTCTTGCAACAGCCTGCAGTGCACACACATTTCGAAAGTTCGAAATCTCATTTAAAAGAGGAAAAACTAAATACCCATCTCATTTTCTCAATGTCCATTGTATTTTTTATTTTATTTTATAAGTTTTGGTAATGTCTCAGTGTGCATTGTATAATCTCACAAGAGCCTAAATAGAACTGAATTAGCAACCTGATACCTCTTAGCTTTTCTCCACCATCACTTGATTTTCATGGTTAACGAAAACTTCAAATGTCAAAACGAAACGTGAAATGCCATATCAGAAGATGGAACATTCGAAAACAAAAAAAGGTCCGGAGATCTTATAGCTGCTGCCTTTAGAGAGAGAGAGAGAGAGAGATGCCTTTAGAGAGAGAGAGAGAGAGATGCCTTTAGAGATGGGTTGAATTGATTGGTGTTGAAACTCTTGATTAAAGAGAGAAAAAAGGGTGGACAAGGCCGTGAAATTTCATGTAAAGCAGTTCCTAGTTCAGAGGATTCCTTTCTTGTGGAGTGGACATTTATCTCATTTAGTTTAACGGTCAATTGACTTTTTGAGTTGTGAGCAAAAGAAAGCAAATAATTGAGGAAGGGTAGGACCACTTTGTCCCAAAATATATAAATACAGCAACTGTATTGTTAGGTTCATTTTAAAGAGGACTTATGTGCAAGAATTTAAGTGGACGAGGAAAGTTCTTGAAATATTCTCCCCCTTTTAAATAAAAAATAAAATAAAATTATGGAAGTCATATAAAATAATGCTAGGTAAATTTCTCCAGACAAAATTCACAGCTGGATACCAAAGTGACATCAAACCTCATGATCAACCATTATTGTTTCCATGTAAATTGATTTCTTGTGACTAGATTTGCTGATCATTACCATCCAATTTTGTATTATTTTTTAGAATGGTAAGAAAAGATAAGATGCCTATCAAAGGGTAGGAGATCTATAGATTGGATAATTGGAATCATCCAGTTAGGTCAAGATAGGACTCTCAACAAGTACTCAGTTACTCACAAGTATTATATCCCATTTATTTGGGATGAAATCGTATGTGACCCGCCCCCCGATGGGACACTCGAGGGGCAGAATCAATTCACTTTTTGGAGGTTTTTGATTCTCCCTCCCGAGTGTCCCATTTGGGGGGGTGTCGCACTTGAT
>JAOXJP010024478.1:0-31408 GCA_025762735.1 Platanus orientalis
ATATATGTGTGTGTGTGTGTGTGTGTGTGTGTGTGTGCGTGTGTGTGTAATTTTCCATTTTAAATATGCATACTGAAATGTTTTTTTTTGATAAAAAAAATTTCATTAAAAAGGATGAGAAATCCCAAAAAAGAAAACAACCAAAGGAAACAAATTAACAACTACGAAAAATATTGGCCCACCCACTTTTGGTTGAAACAACCGAGTAGTCCCCAAGAGCGTTACAACCCTATCCCCAAAAACAAAATAGATCTTTAGATCTACAGTACACTTTGTTTGTAGGTTCCATATTGTCTTCAAAAATTCTTTGATTTCTCTCCTTCCATATAGACCAACAGACTACTGGGCACACCATCTTCCATAGGATCTTAGGCCTTTTAGATGTACCGAAGACATTCCACCACCATCTTCCATCTGAAATGTTTTACCATTTTGAAAATACATAATTTTCACTTACTATGTAAACAAAATCATCATCATCATTATTATTATTATTTATTAAGTAAATCAGTAGTATTATTTACTGCAAAGGATCAAAGTGGAGTTTCTTTTTTTTTCTAAAAAGATTGAAACCAAAAAATTAGCAAAAGAATGGATTTGGGGTTGGTTTTAGCTTAGGCAAAGGTGTTCTGTCGAAAGTGGAGATATAAATATCACCAATATTAGAAAAATATCGATGAAATTAGTAAAATGATGAAACTTTTTCTATTCTTCAGTTTGTTGGTTTTGTAATGGATAAAAATGGGAAAATTGCAGCAAAATTTCACTGGTAGTTTGAACCATGATTGCAACTTCAATGTTCATTGCAATTCAAGTCAATATTGATTAAATTATGGTTAGAACAGTCACATGAAAATTTAGTATCTTTGGCATCTGTATCCCATGTGAAAATTATTATGCCAATTACACAAATATTTTATATTAAATCACATGACATCTAATGTTTTACCTTTTGTGGATGTGAAGTACATCATCTTGCTAGCAGGTTAGTAGTGCTTATTTACTCTTATGCTCGTGCTTGAGACCCATGCTGTTATTCTCTATCTGCTACCAAAACTATGTTGATCCCTTGACAATAACAATTGCTTCATTTGTAGTTTAGTGTAAATTCTTATTTGTCTGGAATCTTGAGATGAGTTTCTGCACATTTCTGTTGTTTCACACATGCAATAGCATAATGTCATTGGCCAAAGAGCTTATTAAACTAAATCTTCAGATAAATATTATTATTTTTTATTGAGCTAAAGCACCATTGACATCATACATCATCTTGCACCATAATCAATTTACTAATTTTTTTTCCAGGTGCAACTACTGATTTATTTCATGCTCAAATATGCAATGGAGGTCTTGCTTTCTGAATCTAGTGTCATTACTACATACTATTTTAATTGGTCCACTAGCAGGGTTGCAATTTTTCTTGCCTGTCTTGGGCTAACAGTTCTTCCAGTAAACGTTGTTGTTGGAAGCTACATTAGCAACATGTTTGAGGACAGGTAAACTTTTAATATAAGGCATGATGTTAAATTCACTTATTATTATTACTGCTTTTTTCTGTCTTAAAATCATTTAGGGTCATCACTTGTTGCCAATTTTCAAAAAATAGGTTTCACCATAGTTTACCAGACCAAAAAGTGAAAGCTAGAAGCAATGCAAAATCGAGAAGCTGGAAGCAAGACTCAATAAAAACTTGTGATTATGAGCATTTGGAGAAGCGTAGGAAGTGATCGCGAAGCAAGTATAGTGCAATTTGGAAGTAACTTTAAACCATTAGAAAGAAAATGTAATGAAATGACTAGAAAAGAAATGAAAATAATAGGTGAATATGTTATTACAAATAAGAAGTAAATTACAAGAAGTCTACAACCAACAAGTACTTCTACAATAACCAATTTAATATAAAACAATAATAACAATCAATTATAATCAATAATTTCAATTGCAATATAATGAAGTACTAAATAATCTAAAAGCCATACTATGTAAATAACAAAGAATCATGACATATAAATCAATATGCAAAACCATATGTTATTTGTTTGGCCAGCTATACCTTAGATTTTACCATACGTAAAAATAATAATAAAAATAAAATAAAATTGTAGATGAGACCTTTTATAGAAACCATCGGATTTGAATATTTTTATTGGATTAGAATTTAATAATATAGACAATAAAATCAATACTAAATCTTTTTTCCTATAAAATCTCATAGATAATATTATATTCAATGCCAACAACATAGAATTTACATTAAATAAAATACAATCTTGTTTCTTGGATTATTTTTCAATTGATTCTTCAAATTTTTCTACTCACTTCTCTAGAGGCTTCCACTGGCTTCCCTATATAGCTTCCATTCACTTGCCTAATCGCTTTACCGCGCTTTGGGAAGCATGCTTTTCAAACATGGGAAGTGTGCTTCCCACTACTGGGGGAAGCGGAATGGAAGTAGCTTTCTAAACGAGCTTCCCACCTTGTATCAAACAGAACTATGGTTCTTACTTAGAGGGACTGGAGTAGTTTGTATGGCCAAGCAAAAAATTTACCTATGGTTTGATGAATTTAGTAAAATTGAAATATCCCCTCTCAGAGGGCGGCTTGGCCCAATGGTAAGGCTTACCGTTAGCATTCTTGGTGGCGCAGGTTCAAGTTATAAAAATAGCCTCTCTAGAAATAGGGGTAAGGCTGCGTACATCTTTCCCTCCCCAGATCCCACGTTAGCGGGAGCCTTGTGCACTAGGTCGCTCTTTTTTTTTTTTATATTTCAAAATATAGGAAAGTTTGGAATAAATTGTAGGGGATTTACAGTTTGCTATTTATTTTAAGAAGGGGTTCATGGGTTTGAATTGAGATTATCTTCCTGAATTGATATGGAGGTCGATAAAAAACATCAGAAAACTTATGAAGATTGTTCAATGAATAAATAGGGGGAAACAAATAAATGTGGGCAGATAGGAGGCTTAATTGAGTAGGGTAGACAACAGGTGTAAGTTATTAGATCTATGGTTGTTATGCTAAGAAATGATGCAGGAAGCAATGTAAGAACTATAAGGAACACATTTTATGTTATATGCAATAGTAATTCTCCTTATGTGACAAATAGGAAGAGCGAAACTTTTATCTCTACAGAGGAATGATTTCCCCTTGTTTTAAATGTATTCATCCAGTGGGGGTATTTCTGTTCTAGTATACTTAATTGTGAATTTTTTTTTAATATATGGTAGTATGTATGTATTTCTGTATTCAGTTTGTATATAAATAAAATGAGTATGGGAAAGAAAGAGAAGGAGAGAACTCTCCACACTTGTGTAAACATACATATCAAACCCCTCGAAATTCACACAATCTTTTGTATTATGCTGATTGCTCACATCTGAGCTTTTAGTTGAAAAGACCATAAAATGCATAATAAATGTCATTCATCTTGCAAACATCTTGAAACCACCACAGAAAATTACCAAAAATTAAGATCTACCAAAAACTATGATTTTTGCCACTGACCTTGTCCATATGAATGATGATGTCATCCATACGGATAGATAACATCAGCAAAAAACTTGGCAAGTTCTTCCTTAAGTCTGTGGTCTTCCTGAAAACTCTGATACCAAGTTGTCTGGACTCTTGATGAGTGTAGTGGAGAAGTGTTAGGGTTTTACGAGAATGAAGAAGAAAGAAGGATTTTGAGAAGAAACGTATGATGATTGTAGAATACACTCCCACTTACTTTTATTAGAATATGTATATGGGATTACACTATATGGTATAGTATAGTATACTTATACCATACTAAATACATGTAAGAAATATTACAGTAATGACCTTATCTCATATACAAGTACTACAACATATTCAGCCCATATAGGAATCGCCCTTTCTCTTCTTCTTCTACTTCTTTTTCCTGTTTCCCATTTCTTGCTTCTAATTACTTTATCTACACATCCTCAATCACTTCCTCATAAATCCAATTTGGTATTAGAGCTCAAGCTTACTAAAAGAACTTGAGTTCCACGATCCATTTCTGATGTCAGCAGTCCATAAGGATGATGTCAGCATACCATATGGAGAATTACAGTGATAAGTGTGGAAGGCATCCTGGTAGGAGATGATTTAGTGTGTTTTTTAGTTATTTTTTCACATTGTTTTGAAACTTGTAAGCATGTCTTGAAAGGATCTTTCATATGTTTAGTATGATTTCATAGCAGTTTATTAGAGGAATTTGTTGGTCAATCTTAGTTCCCTATATAATTGGGGATATATAGAAACAAGCCTCTGTGATTTTGGAAGAGTATTAAGGAGTCGATGATGTTTTTCCCCCATAATGTTTCCACCAAACCCTATTTTTAAATTTAAAGCTTTTTTATTTGTGTGGAACTTGGTCTATGGTGTTGATCTTAACTATTGATGGCAGTATGGCACTGCAGTGTTTTCTCTCTCGTATTGGCTTGAATGTTTATCTTACGTACTAGTTGGAAGCTTGTTAGTGTTGAAGTCTATTAATTTTTCTCTCTCCTAACACCTTAAGGTTTTGGAAGAGTTTCTTAGTTTACTGTTAACATGGTATCAAAGCCAAGCCGGGTCATGAGTTCAAATCCCAGTGGAGGTATTCTGGATGTAGTGGTTTTCGAGTGTGTTCCCAGGAGAAAACAGTGTTCTTCTTTCGGGGGTGTTGAAGTATATTAATTTGTGTCTCTCCTTACACCTTAAGGTTTGGGGAGAGTTGGTTATTTTATTGTTAACAGGTAGTGGTATTTTTTCTGGCCTTGTTGATACTTTACTTAATTGTGTTGGTTATTTTTGGGATATTAAGGATTGTATAAGCCTCACAGTTGATAAGTGTATTGTGTGAAACTGTTTGACTATGCAATCCTCCATCTATTCAAGATATGTGACCACAATGTGGGGTGGCTGTGAAGATTGAAATTGTGATACTCCTGGAAATTGAGAAGGAAACACATATTTGGGCTGGAAGTAGTAGCTGTGGACTGTATTTGGAAGGTGTGATACTTTCTTGAAATGTGTATTGAATGAACATATGTTCAAGTGTTTGAGGTGTGCTTGTATTCATCAGTATTATTTGGTGAGGTTTTGTGAAGTTTCTGTGTGTGTACTATCCGTAGTTGGTTATAGCCTTGAGAAGAATCATTAGTATTACTTTGTGAAGCTGGAAATGTTTATGCTTTACAGTCCTAAGTGGTATGGCATTTAGGAAGAAGACATGCATGGAATTTAGTCAATCTTCTACATCTCTGAAGAGAGATAATCTCTGCAGCAACTCATGTCATAGTTAAATTCTCATATTGTTAAATCTTCCTCATCCACTATCTACTCTAATAATTCAATATCTTCTCACAATGTGTTGCCCAAACACTCCTGGATCACTGATCAAGGCACCTCAGACCATATGACTAGCACATCTTCTTCTCCACACACTATGTGTGTTCTTGGAAGGATATAGGAAGAGTAGCAGATGGATCTTTTTCCTCAATTGTTGGTAAAGGTGCTGTTTATGTTTCTTCGATCAGGCTTTTTCTTCTGTACTCCATGTGCCAAACCTCCAATTGAACTTTTTATCTGTTAGTCACCTTAATAAGACCTCAAATTGCAGTTACTTTTTTTTTCCATCCCACTGTATTTTCCAGGACTTGGAGATGGAAAAGGTAGGTAAGGGCCATGAGGATCAAGGACTCTAAATTCTTGAGAGTTCTCTACTTATTGCCACAATAATGTAGTCTTCATCATCAGATAGTGTTATTGCTGCCCAACAAGTTTAGTTATATCAATGGCTTTGTAGATTTGGTCACCTATCCGTTTCACTATCAAAAAGAGTCTTTCCCGCATTGTTTTCTTCCTTATTTGTGGGGAGACCTTTGTTGTGAAACACGAGTATACCAAACAATGTTGGACCTCCTATCCTATTAGTTTCAATATAATTACCAAGCCTTTTTCAGTAGTCCATTCTGATGTATGAGGACCCACTCTTGTTTTTCTATTTGGCTTTAGATAGGTTGCTACTTTCATTGATGATTATTCTGAGGTACATGGGTCTATCTATTAAAATCCAAGGGTGATGTAGTTTTTGTCCTCGATTCCTTTTATAAGATGGTTGAAAACCAATTCGACACAAAGATAAAGGTTCTTTGTTTTGATAATAGTAGTGAATATTTGTTGAGTGCTTTATCATCCTATCTTTCCTAGCATGGTATGTTGGAGTTAATTAACCACCTCTCCCAAAACCTTTAGGTGTTAGGATATACACGAATTAATATACTTCAACACCACCCCTCAAGAAGAACACTATTCTCTCCTTGGAACACTCGGGGAGCCAAGTGTGAGTCCACACAACACATGCACACTACTATGTTCAGGAGAATACTTTTATTTCCACGGGGATTCAAACTTGTGACCTGCCTGCACCATGTTAGAGTTAATTGACCAACTCTCCCAAAACCTTAAGGTGTTAGGAGATACACAAATGGTATTGCTGAAGGGAAAATTTATCATCTCTAAATATTACTTGTACCGTACTCCTTACCATGCATGTTCCAAAAGAAATTTGGTGCGATGCCTTGCTCACAGCAGCCTACCTTATGAATCATATACTTTCCCGTGTGCCTGGCTTTAAATATCCCCTTGAGATTCTTTTAAGTATTTCTACCTTGTTTTATATTCCTCCCAAAGTCTTTTGCTATGTTTGTTGTGTTCATATTCCATAGTTTGACAAGTTAAAACAAGATCCCAAAGCCTTTCAATGCATTTCTTAGTGTATGTCCCAAATCAAAAGGGTATAAGTGCTACCATCCTTCATCCCATAAACTTTTTCTATCTATGGATAAGAACCAAAAGATTCCTCTTCACAGGGAACATGTTGATGAAAAGGGGTCTTCTCTTTCTTTGCATGTTTCTTTCGTACTCCTTTAATGGTGACAACAACAAATTCAGTAAAGGTGATAGTAGACTTGAAGTTGGTGATGAGGGGAAGTCAATTTAAGTAAGGGGGAGACCGTGGTGGAAAAATATTTTTCAAAAGTGTATTCCATAAATAGGAAAGCTACATGAAACAACTTTCATGTGCCTCTCCAAGAAGCCTCCTCCATTCTATTTCCATCTTCTGACAGAGGTAATGATTATGATCCTTTTCATGATTCTCGCCTTCCTATTGCACTCAGGATGGATATTCACTCTTGTATCTGTCATTAAATTGTTAACTAGGTTGCAAATGGATATTTTTTTAAAGCTTTGCCCAAATGGGACTGCAGAAATTTAAAGCCAAGTTAGTGGCAAAATGTTGCACCCAAACTTGTGGGATCAACTATTGGGAAACCTTTACTTTCATGGCCAAAATGAACTCGATTAAAGTTCTTTTATCACTTGTAGCCGACTAGGGATGGCCTCTCTTACAACTAGATGTAAAAATGCATTTTTTTATGGAGACTAAAAAAGAAGTTTACATGAGGCCGCCTCTAGGATTTTAGCATGTTTCTAGTAAAGAGAAATTGTGTAGTTCAAAAAGGATCTATATGGTTTGAAGCAATCACTGAAGGCATGGTTTGGAAGATTCTGGTGAGCTATGTCAAGAATGGATATAAACAATGTCATGCAAATCATACTCGTTGTCAAGCATCAGGATGGTAAGGTGATAGCTCTCATTGTCTATATGATGGTATTGTAGTAATTGAAAATGATTAGTATGAAGTAAGCCGCCTAAATAGCTTTTTGGGAATTCAAATAGAAGATTTGGATCAATTGCGATACATTCTTGGAATTGAATTTGTTCAATCCAAGGAGGTTATTTTCTAGATCTATTACAGGATACTGGCATGATAGACTGCAGACCTTGTGAGACTTATTGATCCCAATCACAAGTTACATGAAGATGAGAGTGACTGGCTGATTGATGTCGAGAGATATCAAAATTAGTGGAAAAGTAGTTGATCTCTCATTGACTGGACATGACATCACATAGGCAAATAGAGTTATAATTCAATTCATATATGCACCCACTACAACGTATCTAGAGGTAGCTTATCGAGTTCTTCACTATCTAAAGAAAAATCCAAGCAAAGGTGATGAGGACATTGGAGCACAATGGGGCCCACACATGGCCATGGTGGGGTCCATGCATGAGGCCATGCATAAGAAGACACATGGAAGATGTTCTTGGCTACTTACTTGGAGTTTATGTTGTTGATTGGGGGTTTTCATCAGTGGTTTAGTGCTTTTATTTGATATTTTTAAAGTTATTAGAGTTAGGATATGTTGGGAATAATAATTATTGTTTTTGGATATACTGTCTTTAGCTTTTTTAAGTTAATAAAGGCTGGTCGACCACATGGGTTGGGACCATCCAAATTAGAGTTGGTTTCTAATTCTTTTCCTTCTTTTAATTGAATTATAGAGTGATGCAAGGGGGAAACCCTAAGGGTAGTCGTGGGTTAAAAAAGAACCCCTTCCCATCTAATTTTTTTTAGTGAAATTTTATGAACATTTTGGCTGATTATTCTCTGCTCACACGAGTGGCTATTCTTCCCCAAGTTCTTGGTGCAAACTTGGGACCTTGGATGGTGATGTCTAGGGTAAGTGAAGGATGGTGATTGCCTCACGCCAGCACTTGTTTTGTTCTTCTTCTGTCCTCTTTTTCTTCTCCTTTATTTTCTTGATTTCCTCCATCAACAGCCTGCTGCCTCCATAACCAGCAACCTAAGTTTGGTCCCCATATTATTCCATCTTCATTAACCAACCCTCCCACCATCTTCTACCCAATCGGCCACACCATAGATCCATACATTTTTATTTTATTTTATTGATTTCCCACTATAATCCCTATCTTCCATGAGCCCTATAACATGTGGCTGATATAGAACAGTCTTTATCACAGTTTTTGTATGCAAAATCACAACACCCATCCTATACATACCTGTAGCCAGAGGTTCTTCAATGGATTCTGATGTTCTCTTAAAGGAAACTCAAACCCATCCAATTGGTTGAGTATAAAATTACCTCCTTGCTGTTTTTTGGCAATACATCTACTTCTCTTACCCATATGTACATTGGAATTGATTCTATGCTTAAAGTTGAAGAGCTAACCTGTCTATACGTGAATGCTTAATGTTGTGTGAAAATGTCTGCATACAAGGTGTTTGATCAAAGTCCTAAGTGTTAATGATTGAAGATTTGATGAGGTATCTCTTCAAAGGATTGAGAAGTCCAAGCCTTTATGGAAATCAAAGACCAAGCTCAAGGGATCATTGAAGAAGTATAGTTGTTACCCATAGTTTTAGGCTTTATTTTAGTTGTTTTTTTAATGTTTTATGAGGGTTTTCTAAATGAATTTGATGTAATAAAGTCATATGAGCCATAGAGAGGGGTTAAGATTAATTTAGAATAGTTCATGACTGTTTTAGGAAATTTTAAGATTTTTTATAATTTTTTAAGGTTTTTTTTAGGCTAACCGTACAAGGAGGAGTATTTTGGTAAAATTTCATTTTTTTTTAAATTTTTATAAATAGGTCCTAAGGCCTCATTGTATGATAGTTTTTGAGATTTGAATGAATTGATTTGAGCAAGAAACCCACAATTTGACTGGTTTCCTCTCCATCTCTCACGGTGCCAACTCGTTTTCTTCCTTGATTCGCAAGTTGGGTCTCTTTGATATTTACCACCCAGCTTGAGGGGGAGTGTAGGCGTATATGTATAAGGGTATAAATGTATTTTTGTAACCACATATTATATAATAAAAGGAATAATGTATGGGAGAGTAAAATCATACTCTCTCCCCTTACATTTTCTTCTCCATCTCTTCTTCTTCTTTCTCTATTTTTCTCTTTCTTGAATCCATACCCTCCAACTCTATCCACATCAAAAGCACAAATTTTCCACCCTAAAATCTAGGGTTTCTTTGAGTTTTACCCATTCTTGAACCCTAAACCCATACCACATTGACCGTACATTCTCAACTTTTTTTTTTCCTCAAAAATATAAAATGCACATTGAATTAGGGGGGAGATTGCATGTCTCATCAAGTCCCCTATTTTCAAGGGTTTCAAAATTGAAAACCCAATTTTGGGAAATTTTTGAATCTATCCCAATTTCTTCGTTTCTTTCTTTAATCATTCTTCTATTTCTTTCATTACTTATTTCTCTTTGCCTCTTTGATCTTTTCTTGAATTGGTTTAAGATTCTCGCTTATATTTCTTAAAGATTTATTTTCTTGAAAATTCTTACTTAATTTCAGCATTCTTTAACTTTCAAGAATCGTTCTTTTTAGCCTTCTCTAATTGATTAAGTGTAGGAATATTAATTTCCCTAATATCCTACATCAAGATTGGTCCATATATCACTTGTTGCTGACCTGGTTACTGAGCTAGGTTTTATATTGTAGTATTTTCACCTTCTACTACATCAAATTTGGTATCAGAGTCAGGTTCTCAGTTGGGGGATTCCAACTGGGGTCTTGAGATCATTAAACAACAAAAAAATTAAATATCTTGTTGGACTCAGTTCTATACTAGGAAGATCTCATCGATAGAGCTTACTATAGGCTACTGCTGGGATTTGATTAATTGACTGCACACTGAGAAAGTTTTATCAAACCACCTGATTCATCAATAAGAAATCAGAGCTGAAGCTTTATACCTGGGATACACAGCAGTGTCTGAATTATCCTCATATTCTGTCCTATTTGTGGATTGCTGATACCTGGAAGACCACTGCTGCTTCGTGTGATCATACATACATCCGGATACTGTCCTTCACATTGCATTAATCCATGAGAAGGCTGAGTTGAAACCTATGCTTCTGATTGTTAACACATTTGAAGTACTTCTGTTGGAAGAGTGAGCACTGATATTTTATATGTTGGGATTGAGTTTTCAAGCAATATAAAGTGCTGATCCACACATGAGGATGTGCTATTGACTGGAAGAAGCAATACCCGAATGCCTGTTGGTCCATATATCATTAGAGAATTTATGTATCAGGTCACACACAGTGCGACACTTTGTGTGTAATTAATCAGTGAAGGAAGGCCTTATATTCACCACTGTGTTGCTGCTTGTGAATCACTTTGGAACTGCTATATTTAATACCCGAGTGCTTGCTTCCCCAGTTAACCATAAAGGTATTTTTTCCTGCAGACACACGTGTACATTCCTTCTGCTGTCCAGTCTTAATCAGTCCTCTATCTATATTATGTTTTACCTAACCATAATCCCTTAGTTAACTTGCTGTATTCTTCAAAGACATAACTTGGTTAGACCATATTTCTATACCTAACTGGTCTCTGAATTTGTTGACCCATATTCATCCCATAACACAGTTAGCTTTCATATTTGACATATTGTGTGATTGCTGTACACAAGAGAAGGGAAGAAAGAGAATAAGAGGAGAAGAGGAAGAAGAGGAAGAAAGATGAAATCGTATGTTAGAGTACTCTCTTCTCCACATACGGTTATTTTATATATGTATATATCTTAGCTCTTGTACATCCAATATGTGGTACACCAACCCTATATGGTATTACCAAAATACCCCCCCCCCCAACATATGTATTCCTTCACTCCCCCTCTAGCTGGAGAATAGATATCTACCATTCCCAGCTTGCTCACTAAATATAAATACATGAATTGTGCTCCACCAAGACCTTTAGTGAAAATATCGGCCGAGTTTGAACAAAGGGAGTACATATGTTGCCTTTCTTGAGATGATCTTTGATAAAGTGCTGATCAACTTCGACATGTTTAGTTTATCATGTTGCATAGGATCATACACAATACTTATTGCCGTTTTATTGTCACAATAAAGATTCATAGGACCCTTTATTGGAAATCCAACTTCAGAGAGTAATAACTTTAACCAAAGTGATTCACAAATCCTATGGGCTATGGATCTAAACTCCGCTTCAACACTTGATCTGACTACCACACTTTGTTTTTTATTTCACCAAGTAACTAAATTGCCTCCAACAAATGAACAATAACCCGATGTGGACCTCCAGTTTGTTAATGATCCAGCCTAGTTAGCATCAGTATAAACCTCGATCCGATGGTGACCTTGTCTCTTATACAAAAGACCCTTTCTTGGAGAACCCTTCAAGTATCTGAGATTCCGGTAAGCAACATCCATATGATCTTAACTTGGAGCATGCATAAACTGGTTGATGACACTTACTGCATATGTGATGTCTGGACGAATAAGGGACAAGTAGATGAGATGTCCCACTAGTCTCTAAAATCTCCCAGCATCAATAAGTCTCTTACTGTCATCTTCATTCAATCTGTGGTTCACCTTAATGGGTGTAACACACGGTTTGCACTCTTCTATACCTGATTCTTTCAACAAACCTAACACATACTTTCTTTGAGAGAGAAAGATGCCTTGTTTTGCTTAGGCGACCTCAATTACAAGAAAGTATTTTAGATTTCCAAAAACCTTAATCTCAAACTCCTTGGCCAAGCTTTCTTTCAACCTTTCTACTTCAACCTCATCATTCCCTTTGACTATAATGTCATCCACATATACTATCAAAGCTATCATCTTTGCTCTCTGTCTTTTTATAAATAGGGTATGATCTACCTAGGCTTGATTGTACCCAAATCTCAACATAGCTAATCGAAATCTCTCAAACCATGCACGTAGAGGTTGCTTCTGCCCATACAAAACTTTCTTTAATTTACAAACTTTTCCCTCAGCATTTGGCATATGAAATCCAGGTGAAGTTTTCATAAATACTTCTTCCTTGAGGTCTCCATGTAGGAAGACATTCTTTACATCAAACTGTAAGAGTGGCTAGGTTTGATTTGTTGCAATAAAGATAAGTACTCTAAATGAATTCATCTTGGCCACTAAGGAAAATGTCTCTTGATAGTTGATACCAAATGTTTAAGTATCTCCTTTAGCCACCAGTCGTGCCTTATACTTCTCCACAGATCCATCTGACTTGTACTTGATTGTGAAGACCCACTTACAGCCAACTAATTTCTTGCCTCTACGAAGATCATCTAATTCCCATGTTTTATTTTTTTCTTACACCTTCATTTCCTCAACCATTGCATCATTCAATTCCCATTGTGCTAGTGCTTCAGGTACATTACGAGGAATAAAGATAAAGACAAAACCATAGAAAAACTACGAAAAGAGGGTGATAATGAATTATATGAAACAAAGTTTGATATAGGATGTTGAGTGCAAGTCCTTACACCCTTTTTATGAGCTATAAGTACATCAAGGTCAGCTGGAGAAAGAAGAGATGGATGAACATTACCTGGCTCTTGGACTGGCTCAAAAGTGGACTCCTGGAGGCTGGATTGGGTCATGAGAATTCAAGTCATGGTCATGTGCTTTTCTTCTACTTGTTCCCCTTGTTTTTTTTTTTTTTTTTATGTATACACTTGTAGTTTGCACTCCCCATTGCTACCATCGCTACTTTTGTCATCAAACTAATAAGATGGAACAGGAATAGGAATTAGAAGTGGAGTAGGACTGGACAACTCTTCATTGTCAATAACTTGCTCCCTCTGAAGAGAGGTCCTGGGAAGAGAAAAAAAAAAAAAAAGAATAGACTCAAAAACTGTCACTATCCCGAGACACAAAATAACGACAAGTAGAAGGATAAAAACACTTGTACTCTTTTTTATTCACACCATAGCCTATAAAAACACATTTCAGTGCTTTTGGGTCCAATTTGATGCGATCAGATTTGGGTACATGAATGTAACAAATACATCTAAAGGTCTTGGGTGGCAGGGAAAACAGGGATGAATCAGGAAGTAGAATTTCAAGTGGTGATTTGTGAGAGAGAACACGCGAGGGTATCCTATTGATGAGGTAACCTACTGTCTGAATGGCCTTAGACCAAAAAAAAATTTGTACATTCATTGTAAACATAATGGCATGTGCAATCTCCAATCGATGTCAATTTTTTCTTTCAGTTACCCCATTTTGCTCAGGAATACCCGAACAAGTAGTCTGGTGGATGTATCAAGAAAGGAGGAAAACTCACGAGAGATATTCTCTGCCATTATCAGACCTTAAAACTTGAAGTTCAGTGTTAAACTGGGTAATCACTATACTATGAAAAAGTTTAAATGTTACACATACGTCACTCTTATTTTTTAACATATAAACCCAAGTGACATGAGAACAATAATTCACAAACGTCACAAAATATCGATTACTAGATAAATAATTGGTAGGGGAAGGCCCCCAAACATCAGAGTGCATAAGTGAAAAAGGAATAGAACTTTTATTAGTATTACTAATGGGGTAAATAGACCTAGAATGTTTGGTTAACTGACATGGCTCACAAAAAAAAGTAGACATGAAGAAGAAAACTGAGGGAACATTTTCCTCAATACAGAAAAACAAAAATGACCCAAGCGGCGATGTCAAGTGAATAATTCGTCTAATCTGGAAGAAGTGAAATCCCTCTTTATTGCTAATGTAGCTATTGGTAAATTGGACTCCAGAACATATAAACCATCATTCTCATACCCTAAACCAATTGTCTTCTTTATCACCATGTCCTAAAACACAAAATGAGATAGGAAAAACATAACACAACAATTAAGATTTTTGGTAATGTGACTGATAGACAACAAATTAAGAGTGAAGTTAGGAACATGCAACACAGATGATAGATTTAGATTAGGGGTGATAGAAATATCCCCTTGTCCAGCTACTGAAAAAAGAGAACCATTTGTAATTCAGACATTGTCCTTGTCAAAACAAACACTATAAGATGTAAAGAGGGATAACATACTAGTCATATGACGGGAAGCCCTTGAATCTGTAATCCAAGAGCACTGTGGGCTGGAGATAGAGGCAGACAAGACGGATGCAGATGTACCTGAGTATGGAAAGGATGATGTAGAGGCATTAGAAGGATGCTCAAGTTGTAAAACAAAACATCTAAAGGCCTCAATCTCATCTCTAGACAAACCCCTATCTAAAGGACCAGGGGGCACAAGAACTGGAACTGTAGTATGGGTGTAGAAGTTGCAGAATTAATGTGGAGTCGGTTACTACCAAAATGACATTTTCCTCTACCACTACCAGACCCACCTCATTGGAAAGAACGTGGAGGTAGATCTCGGGGTCACCCATGGAGGTCCCAACACTAGTCTTTTGTATGCCTAGACCGACCACAATGCTCACACTTGAGGCGGTCCCTATCATCGATGGTAAAACCGAATCTTCTATCATGGCCCCCCTGATTTATATTTCCACCATGGTCACCTCTAGTTGATGTAGAGACCAATGCTGATTTCTCAAAGGAATGAGACAAATTCATCACTCCATGACGTCCTTGTTTTCTATGAATATGAGCATACACTTCATTTAACAAAGGTAAAGGATCCTTTATAAAAATAAGGACTTGCATTTGTTCATATTCTGAATTTAAGCTAGCCAAAAACTCAAATATCTGTATACTCTCAATATGTTTCTTATATTCAATTGTGTCCTTCACACATACAGGGCGATAAGTAGTATAGTGCTCCAATTCATCCCACATCTTTAAGGAAGAATAGTAAACGGCAAGTGGCTGATCTCCTTGTTTAAATTGAGCAATCCTCCGCCTTAGTGCATATACTTTAGCTGTGTGACCCATTTCAAAGTATGATTTTGCCAAAGCATCCCATATCTGATGGGCAGTTTCCAGAAACATGAAGTGGTCACCTATCTCAGGTTTCATTGAGTTCAACAACCAACCCATCACAGTTGCATTCTTATTCTTCCACTTTCTATAATGAGGATCTGTTCGCGAAGGTAGCTCCATTTCACCTGTCAGGTACTTCTCCTTGTCTTTTCCTTGAATGTAAATCAATATAGACTTAGACCAAGTAAGATAATTGGTACCATTAAATTTCGCAGTTGTAATATGAGTTTGAGCTGAATCTCTAGAGATCTGAAAAGTTACCACTTCATATTTATTGTTATCTTTGCTAGTGTCACCCACAACTTGATTAGACTTGTTTATCTTGTCTGACATTTTTTTGGGGGGTTCAGAGAAAACCACAAGCAAGTTTACTACCCTCAATACATCCCGACACAACCTTGTCAGCCCCTAACACCACAAGATAATGGCTACACCACCACGATCTGGACCTCAATGGAACACACAAGCCTCCACGATCTCACACCACTATGATTTAGATGTATCATACAGGTACCCACGACCCGCAAGGAGTGCCTAACATACCTGTCGATCAACACAAGATCTCAAAAACCAAACAAAAAGCATCGTTATGAGGGGGGGCCATAGATATATCCCATGAAAAATCTTGCAGCACCTTCAAATCCCATCCAAACTTCATGGGGTTTGTTTGGTTAGGATTTTACAATAAAAATGAACCAAATCAAGCCAATAAACCAACCAAAAACATCCCTGAATTTTTGTTAGATTTGAAATTTTAGATCATGAGTTTTTTCAATTTATTCACTGAAAAACCATTTAAATATATCTAATCTCCTTAACTGCCCACAAGATGATCTCTAAAATGTATCTAAAATAAAGATCTTTCAACTGGTGAAACCCTATCTCCATTGTGCAAGCCGTGCGGCTGTTGACATCAGCAGCTATGGAAGCCCAGTTTCTCCACCTTTGAACCAGGCTCTGGTACCAAGTTAGCTTTCATATTCGACGTATTGTGTGATTGTTGTACAAAAGAGGAGAAGAAAGAGAATAAGAGGAGAAGAGGAAGAAAGATGGAATCGTATGTTAGAGTACTTTCTTCTCTACATATGGTTATTTTATATATGTATGTATCTTAGCTCTTGCACATCCAATATGTGGTATACCAACCCTATATGGTATGAGCAAAATACCCCCCAACATACATATTCATTCAAACACCTCCATAATCCTTCTTGTTATCTTATGTTTTATACATAAAGATAACATCCATTATTTTGTTGTAATCCATCTGTTGCAATCAGAAATCCAGACCTGAGACCATTATGATCCTTGAATCTCCAAGTTTAACCCCATTATTGTTTGATCAGAATTTGAGTCTATAAGTATCTACCCGATAGCCTTGTTGAACAACAAAAGCCCCTTGCTATGTTCTCTCATCTAAGAAGAATACTGCTGTTAATAGTCAGTTGTATACACACTTGGATATCAGTGACTGACTGTAGACAATATTTGAATGTTGACCTGAAGTCTTGTTATTGCTGAATAGGTATATGGGATATTAGTTTGAGTGGAGGAAATTGATTAGATCTGCATACTATGATTTCGTATGTGACTACTTGCTGCCAAACATTATACAGTTATCACCTCAGTGCTGCTATCCATATCACAGATTTTATACTTGCCATTAGTGCTGACTGTACCATGTTGCTCTTACAAAGAGCTGCTGATTATTTATTAGAAACTCTTGCTGTGGGCTGATTCCAACAAACATTTGACTTTGGGGTTTAGCACCTTAGTGCTTGCTGGTCATCACTACTATAGTCTATGACCCTAAGATTTAGAGCATAAATGGATTTCACAGTTGAGTACCCTTTTACTTTTCCACATGAATGATTTATTAGGGTCATATTTTGTAATCAATATGACAACAACTATGTTATCCCCTGTATTGGTTACGAGACTATCCCTACATTGCGAAGCAAGATCATTTTGTTATTATAAAGATGATTGCTTATTGTTCAGTTTGGGTTTGGAGAATTTATTGATGGTGCTAAGTGTTACTTTGACAAAAGCCTTTCAACGGATCATCCAGTGATTCTAGGAAGGACATGGTTGGATGGGAGGAAAACCACATTTATCAAGTCATCTAATATTCTTCGGATTTGTAATATGGGAGCATGTTATCAATTCCAAGTCAGACCTGTTGATGTGGAACCATTTATTCCAAACTTGTCAGATACGGAAGGATTTGGCGATATTCTAAGAAGGGTAGAGAGCTTCTCTTCTACATGTGATGCCCTCTTGGAAAGTACGAAGAATGTATAAACCACACTTGATAAGATCCAACTTCATATTCAACAGAAGATTGCAAAGATGGTTAATTCCAAGCTTGAAGTTGTGGTACATGCGGATGGAATATAAAGTGTGATAGAAAAACATGAGGTTGTGGTACATAATGATGAGCCACAACTTGTGGAAGCAAAGTCCGAGGTGGGATTCCAACAAACTGAATAACAGATTACAGATGAAGACAATAGTGTGGAAGGGGCTAATATGACTAGTGATGATCAGTTTAATGATCTAGTGGAGATTATAAATGAATGCCACTTTACTGCCTTAGTTGTTTGTGACCAGCCATTTGACGATGTCCCAGTTCCAATTCAGAGCGAGTTTCAGCTTATCTTTATAGACATACCAGATCATGATTTTGTGACGATTCCCAAGATTGTGTCGCCAGATCATGTTTGGCAAGATGAGTATTAGGAGGTGTTTCCCTTATCGGTTGCTTATCAGGAGACAACTACTTACTCTAAGGTCTTTCATATATCAGATACTTGTAAGAGAACGGGTTTACATCACAATCTGATAGTTGGAGGATATAGATCGTGGTTGATTAGTTCGAGTTCTTCATGGACACAAATTCTTTCCCTCTATAAAACTTGAGGTCGAGTTTTTTTTCAAAGGAGGGTTTAATGAGGACATTGGAGCATAGTGGGGCCCACACATAAAAAGACACATGGAGGATGTTCTTGGCTACTTGGAGTTTATGCTGCTGATTGGGGGTTTTCATCAGTGGTTTAGTGCTTTTATTTGACAGTTTCACTCTGCAAACTAATGTAGCAGCTCTTTCATGGTTGGAGAGACCTTACCCACTTTGGAAGCCCAAGCCTAGAGCAAGGACTAGGAAGCCAAGGGAACAGCCATAGAGTAGGAATTAATTTTTTATAAGTTATGTCAAGTATAGTTAAGGACTTGAGGTATTAGGGACTATTTTGTAATAAGGCTATAAGCTAAGGGGAGTTTCTTGTTATTTTAAAGAATTTAGGGAGTCACGAAATAGGAGTAGATGGGGCTAGTCGACAGCCTTGGTTAAGTTAGGAGTTTTAGGAGTCTCAAGTTTTGGAAACTCCTAAGTTGAGTCAACTAGGGTATAAGACATGTCGGTCAACAACATGTAAGGAGTTTGTGCAGCCAATGGTTTTCTCCCTACTACCATTGAATTGATCAGGTTTTTTTTTCCCTTACCTTCTCTATTTGTTTCTCTAAATTTCTTTTAAATGAATTATTTAGATACTTATGAGATACATTTTAAAATTTCATATGTATTATAAAGTTTGAAATAATTGAAGATACTTTTTTCATTGATTCTACTTAATCTAAATCATCAAAATTATGAAAATCTATATATATCATAAACAATATTTGTCCAAAACGAACCATAATGTGAACCACAAACCAACATAAACATGAACCAAATAATAAGTCAAACTGAACCAAACAAAATTCCAAGTTATAAAATAATGAATTGGTAATCCCAATTAAGAACCATAAACCTAGACCCATACTGAGCAAACTGGCCCTCTAGATATTTATGGCTGGAACTCACCCGAAGTGTCCTAAATGTTTATCTATGCACTATCAACTTAAAAAGGAAATAAATTTGAAAAATGTGTTAATCAGCCTCAAGCTACCTTTCTCTTTCATCCCCGTGGACACTTTATCTAAATTTTTGTTCTAAATTCCCAAAACACCCAGTGACTTGCGCTGAGAAACTTCTTCTTTGCTAACTCACCTTAATTAATTCTCTCCCCTATAAAATCTACCCAATATCTCCTTAGGATCCCACTTAAATCTTATCTAAACTTCTATCTTTACTATTATAATCTCTTTTCGTATAATTTCTCCCTCATTTTTTTTTTCTAACGTCCCCACACTTTAATTCAACTAATTTTTATCACACTCTTAATTATAAACTTAATTAACTTAAAATTTTCTTTGAAAATTAACCACCTTTCCTAAAATTTCTCTCATTTCCTTTATCCAAACATCTCTTGATTAAAATTTCCACTTAAAGCAGGTCCGAAACTTGAAACCTGCAATCACTCAGGGAAAAGAGAGATAAAGGAGAAAAATAGAGAGAGAGAGAGGTTGAGAGAATTAAGAAGTATGTACGCATATGAGTTAGAATATCTCATACCATAGCCTCTTTATTTATATTCTCTTTATTAGTGCACTAACTACAGTGGTATATAAATTTCATGACCGAAATACCCTCATTATACGTGTACATGTATTCTCTACCATATACTCTAACACTCCCTCTCAAGCTGGAAAATAGATATCTCTCATTCCTAGCTTGCTTACCAAACATAGAAATTGTGAGGTATTAAGTCCCTTGGTAAATATATCAGCTAGCTGATTGTGAGTCTTAACAAAAGGTGTGCATATATTGCCCTTCTTCAGATGGTCCTTGATGAAATGTCTATCAACCTCCACGTGTTTGGTACGATCATGTTGCACAGGATCATGTGTAATACTGATTGCAGCCTTATTATCACAATAGATTCTCATAGGTCTGGTAATGGGCCAACCCACTTTAAAGAATAACATCTTCAACCATAATGATTCACATATACCATGAGTCATAGATCTGAATTCGGCCTCCGCACTAGACCTCGCTACCACAAATTATTTCGTACTCCAAGTTACTAAGTTACCTCAAACAAATGAACAGTAGCCAGAGGTGGATCTTCGATCTATCAAAGACCCAACCCAATCGGCATCAGTATACACTTCTATCTGATGATAATCATTTTTTTTGATATAGGAGCCCTTTGCTAGGACAACCCTTCAAATATCTGAGAATCCTTTATGCTACCTACATATGGTCTTGAGTGGGTGCATGCATGAATTGACTAATGACTCCAATGGCATATGTGATGTTAGGATGAGTTAGGGATAAGTAAATAAGGTGCTCCACTAGTCTTTGGAACCTCCTTGCATCAAGTAGTCTATCACTGTCATTTTCTTTCAGTCTGTGATTGGCCTTAATAGGAGTAACACACAGTTGACATCCTTCCATGTCAAATTCTTTCAAGAGATCTAGTACATACTTCTGTTGAGAGAGAAAGATGCCCATGTTTGATGTGACAACTTCAATCCCAAGAAAGTTCCTTAAGAAACCAAGATCCTTGATGTCAAACTCTTTGGCAAGGCTACTTTTGAGATGTTTGATATCATCTTCATCATTCCGAGTCACCACAATATCATCTACATACACAATCAAGGCTGTCACCTTGGATACGTATCTTTTAATGAACAAGGTGTGGTTGGCTCGTGCTTGTTTATAGCCAGACTAGATCATAGCAGCACGAAATCTTTCAAACCATGCACGAGGTGATTGTTTCAATTCATACAAAGCTTTCTTAGGTCTACAAATTTTCCCTTCAGCCTATGGCATACGAAATACAGGAGGAGTAGCCATATACACCTCTTCCTCCAAGTCCCCATGCAGAAATGCATTCTTCACATCAAATTGTAGAAAATGTCAGTTTTGATTTGCAGTAAGTGAGATAAGAACCCTGATTAAGTTCATTTTTGCTACTGGAGCAAAAGTCTCCTGATAATCAATCAAAAATATCTAAATGTACTCTTTTGCTACTAATCTCATTTTGTACCTCTCCACAGATCCATTTGACTTGTACTTGATAATGAATACCCATTTACACCCAACTAACTTCTTTCCTCTGGAAAGGTCAACCAACTTCCACGTATTATTTTTTTCTAGTGCCTTCATATCCTCAGTCATTGCAACCTTTCATTTGGGTTGCTTTAATGCCTCAGGTACACTGCAAGGGATAACAACAACAGTCAAGACCACAGAGAAAACACGAAATGTTGGAGATAATGAATTATAAGAGACAAAGCTTGACAAGGGATGTTTTGTGCAAGATCTCACACCTTTCCAGTGAGCTATAGGCTAATTAAGATCATTATGACATGGAGTAAGAGAAGGTGAAGTTCTATGATCATTACCTGAATCAGGAATAGGTTCTACAGTTGACTCTTTGAGAGGATTATGAGAAGTTAAGTCTTGTATACCTCATTCTTGTATCCAACGTTTCCTCCTCCTCGTGTACACTTGTAGCTCTTACTCCCCCTTATTCCCAGCACCTGCTTTTCCATCAAAATGAAATGATGGGACATGAATGAGAATAGGAAGGAGAAGTGAAGATAGGGATAACTCTTAATCAAATACTTTCTCCCCCTGAAGAGATGTCCAATGTGAAGTAAAGAACGGAACAGATTCAAAAAACGTGACATCACAAAATACAAGAAGACGACGGGTGGAAGGATAAAAGCATTTGCACCCTTTCTGATTGACACCATAACCCAAGAAAACACATTTTAATGCCTTTGGATCTAATTTGGTACGATCAGGCTTGGGCACATGGACATAACACACACAGCCAAAGGTTTTTGGAGGTAAGGGAAATAATGATGAGTCAAGTACAAGAATCTCTAAAGGTGATTTATGAGAAAGTACATGGGTAGGCATCCTGTTCATGAGATAAACTGCAGTGAGAATAGCTTCAAACCAAAATGCCTTAGGCACATTCATGGTGAATATGATAGCGTGTGTAATTTCCAATAAATGGCTATTTTTCCTTTTAGTTACCTCATTTTGTTCAGGAGTGCCTGAACAAGCGGTTTGGTGAACAATCCCAGATTCATTAAGGAAGGAAGAAAAGTCACGGGAGATGTACTCACCACCATTATCAGATTTGAGAATTTGAATTTTTATTTGGAATTTGGTAGAACCCATGGAGTGAAAAGACTTAAATACCGCCAACACATCACTCTTATGCTTTAACAAGTAAACCCAAGTAGTGCAGGAACAATCATCAACAAATGTCACAAAAAATCTAAATCTAAAGAGAGAGGTAGTAGGAGATGGACCCCATACATCATAATGCACAAGTTGAAACAAAAGTGAACTTTTGTTTTTATTACTGATTGGATAAACAGATTTACAATGTTTAACCAACTGGCAAGGTTCACATATCAAATTGAAATTTGAAGTAAACAACTGAGAGAACATTTTTCTTAAGACAGAAAAGGACAAGTGCCCCAAGCAGCGATGCTAAGTGAGCAAATCAGCTGATCCGGAAGAAACATCCCATGTTATTACAGAGGAAGCTACCGGTAACTACGAGTTTAAGACGTATAGACTATCCTTCTCATGCCCTAAACCAATCGTCTTCCTCATCACCATGTCCTGAAATACACAATGAGAGGGAAAGAAAAGAACACAATAGTTAAAGCTTTTGGTAAGGTGACTTATGGATAGAATATTTAAACTGAAATTAGGAACATGCAGGACAAAGGATAACTGTAAATTAGGAATGGTAGGAATATCCCATTGTCCATCAATAAATGAAAGGGAGTGTATGTATCGCGGAAAGATCGAGTAAGTCTGCCCACCCCATTTCAGGGGTTTGAAGTCACCACCAACTCGGGTTTTTATAAGGGGGGTTGGACATCTGCCTCCTTTTCTGGGGAAGGGAGGATACGGGCTTTTTAAGGCCTAGGGTTGATTCTTTAACTGGTCTGGTTTTCAGGGATCTGGGTAAGCTGTTTGGTTGCAATTGGGGAAGGTGTTAGGCACCTCAATTACCCACCTTTTTAGGGTGGCTCCTTTAACTTAGCAACTTCTAAGTGCCAGTAAGCGATAGTATGTGTGTATGTTTATTTTATTTTATTGGTCTAGACCACCCTTGTGTAATCATTGTAGTCGCACCTGAGACATAGTCTCTGGGTGCTTACATATCCGATCTTGTATGGTTCTGTGTTTCTATGGTTTTGTTGGGATCAGACTGCATGTAGTTCTAATGGTTTATAAGTCTCGGTAGTCAAGTACGTCTGATAGTGAGATTGGTTCAGGGTAGATTTATTTTAGGGTTTTTATATACTTATAGAGTATTCCCTATTGCTGAAACATGTTAATAAAAGGGGTCAAAACTATGTTTTACCAATTTGAGTGTTTTATGGATCTAATTGGGTTATGGTCAAGTCCCAGGGTCTTTGGATTGTGAACCAGTACGACAACCCTAAGGTAAGGTAGAGACTTTAAAGAAGTTGAGAATGATTGAAAGGTAATGATTGGGTCGGGTTACTCAATCAGATCGCACTGACGTAGCAACCACGATATTAGCGTTGTCTCCCGGGTAAAATTCAAGTGTTATGATACTTAGATGTTTATGTTGTACTTGGTCTATGTACAAGGTTAGACAAAGGTTTTGGGAGGTTTTTTATTAGTACACCTAATCTCCTAGGCATACGTTTAATCTCCCACAGAGTGAGAGTTTAGGCGTATGTGTTTAACTGGGTCCCATTTGACCTCTGCTATTAATTCCAAATGTTGGAGTTCACATAGAAGTTAAATCTTTGCAGTTTCATAGGTTTTTTGGTTACTGTGAGTGTTTGGACACTTAGGGATACCATTTGGAGATTTTTTGGTCAGGTATGCCTAAACTAATTAGGGTACGCCTGAACTCCACATGCACCTGATCTTTCACAAAATATAGAGATCAGGCGTACTGTTTGATTTGAACCTATTTTGGCTTTGCTAATGTGTCAGAGAGCTGAGACTTTTGTTGAGACACTTCTAAGGGGTTGTGGGAACATCCAAGGGTTAGTGTGGGATAGAGGGTGATTTTAAGGTTTATCTGTTTGGGTACGCCTGAAAGCTAGGGTACGCCTGAAATCAATATACACCTGATCTCTCAAAGAGATGGAGATTAGGCGTATTGCCTCAATTGGATCCTTTTTGAGTCTTGCTGATGTATTAGAGGGTTGAGACTATTTTAATAGCATATTTAAGGACTTAGGGGCTATTTATGGGTTATTGTGGGATTAAGGACAATTTGAGAATTTTCTGTTTTAGTACGCCTGAAATCCAGGATTCGCCTGAAAGTTTGATAGTGAGAAATCAGGCATACTGTTTCTTTCTCAGAAAATCAGTGACTGTTTTCTGGGTTTTTGAGCAGCTTTCTGGGGTCCACTGACCCTAGAATTTTTCAGGGGGGTGAGTGACATCCCTATGAGGACTTATAAAAATCCCCAATCCCTAAAGAATGGGTGGGACCCACTTTTAGAATTTTCTAAAATGAAAAATACTGTGCAATTAGCACAGATTTTTCAAAAAAGTCTGGATTATGAAACTCATATCTCAAAATCCAGAGATCAGGTGGGTCTTCATATTTTACAGGGAAGTTAAGGGATTAGTCATGAGTTTCCAGTTAAAATTTTAGGCCGAGTTTCATTTTCTACAGAGAGTTATAGTTCAAACAATATGGACAACTACTGCAGTTCAGATTTTGAACAACAACATATGATGCATTGAAATATAAAATTCAATAAAAATAGCAGGAATTGATAAATTGGTTTGTAAAAAATTAATTACATAGCTGAATAAGTTAACTAAACAGTGAACTAAATACTTCAACATAAATCATTTTATAAATGGGATCAAAAAATTATGACAAGTGAATGGCTCTGTAAAACAGTGTAAGAGCACACTGTTAAGAGCAGCAAAGTGGGGTCAATTCTTGGAACCAGACCTCACTTTCTGGGGTTCAACTTGGACATAAAGAAAGGTCTAGGGGTTAGTGACACCTGATGTGAGTTACTGACCCTACTTTAGCATGAAAACAAAAAACAAATGCCTACTTTAGTCTACAGTATATAAGAAAAACAGAAAAAGGGGGAGACAGGTTGTCTCACATAATAAGTCAGAGGAGGTGGGGTCATTACAGCATGAAAATAGGGTTTCTTAAAGTCTAAAAGAGGGAGGAGAGGGGGCCTACTTGACTGTGGGTTGGCTCCTTCTTCTTTCTTTCCTTTCCTTTTTTTTCTTTTTCTCTTTTTTCTTTCTTTCCTTTCTTTTCTCTCTTCTTTTTTTTTTTTAGCTTTTCTTTGGTTGGCCTCCCCTTGATCACAACCTGGGATGGGGTTTTTATAGTGGGGACCTGAGGGGGTGATGTGAAGAGGATAAGCATGGAGGGGGTGAGGTGGCTGGAAGAGAGGGGATAGAAAATGGGTGGTGGGGAGAGTGGTAAGATGTGGGAGTGAGGTGGCTGCTTTTAGAAGGGTGGCTAGGGGTGTGTGGCTGGGGTGATGAGGTGAGGGATATATAGAGGGGGTAAGGGGTTAGGTGGCTACTTCTAGAATGTTTAATGGAGGTGGGAAGGGGTGTGTGGATGAGGGTGAATGTGGTGGGCCCTCATGCCACTTGTCACATAGGGAGAGGGTGTGAGGGAAAGAGTAAGGTCCATGGGGAGGGGTGTAAGGATAAGAGGGGTGGTCCCTAGATGTCCACCCTCCATTTGGAATATTTCAAATGGGGGGGTGTAAGGTTTAGAAGAAAGATCAAGGGTATTTTGGGTAGAAATTAAGATATTTTGTCTGGATTTTGCCCCTTTACAGTCTAGGCTTGCTTTTTGAGTCCTATTGCTCCAAACTTCTCAAAGTTTATAAGTTTTTCGTATCTCCCGGACATTCCGGTCGCAACTTTATTGACAGAATCAGAATCGGATATGGGCAAGTGGGCCAAAACTGAGTCCGAATGTATCCGTACTGGCTCGTACCAATGAAAGAAGGGTAAGAAGGTAAAATTGATTTTTGAAATGTTCATATGAAAGATATCCCTCAAGATTTGTAAGCCATAGGCTCTGACTATGTATGAATCAGATACCTGAGCTGAAAGTTATGCTCCAAACCCTGAATTGTCTTGGGACAAATACCGCTTGGACCTGTGACTGGTTTTTTTTTTTGTTTGTTTGAATGGAATGTGATTGTAATCATGGTTGTTTAGGTCTTAGATTTGCAATGCCCTGGAGCCTGACAGGAAGATAATCTGATCCTTGGTGAATTTTCAGGAGATTTTCGAAGGGAGAAATGTGCCCTAAGTTGGCAAAGAAGTGAGTTGATATGTGGTGCTGGGTTTGAGGAATAGTTTCTCCATTAAGTAATTTATCGAAGATCTTGAAAAAATGGAAAAAATGATCCTGACCTAGATGGATTTATATTTCCAGAGAGTTCTCGGGGGCTCACCGAGTGTTTGTGACTGATACAGGTGTATTTGCTGTATTTTGGGGATAGATTAGGGCAACTGGGAGGCATTGTATCCTCTCAGGTTTTTCTTGGGAATGTTTATGGCTTATTAGAGTATGGACACTGACTGGCTGAGTTTCTGATCTGTTTCGGGTTTTCAAGGTTTTTTCAAAAGTCTGATTTTGGGGAAAAATGATGTATTTTGAGGGTGTATGGGAAAAATGATAATTTTCTTACCTTTTGGGTCTCAATATGGGAATGTTGATGATGGTTGGAGCAGCCTAAGAAAAATGGGTTTCATAGCCTGTGGTTTGAGGTTTTTTTAGGTGCAAAAGCAAAATGGTCATTTGCCAGCCTTTTGGGATTTTAATATTGAAAGCCTTGGGGAATTGTTAATTTTGAGGTGTCTTTATTGTAGAAGAGATTTTAGGAAGGGTTGTGGAGAAAAGGAGTTCAAACAGGGTTTGATTTGCACTTCTGAGGGTGTAAGGGGTAGAATGGTAATTTGCCAACCTTTCGATGCTTCAATGTGGGAAGGCTTATGAAGGTTGAAAAATTCAAGATGATGATGAATTAGAGTGATTTCATCATGTTTGCATCCAAAATGTTCATTGAGAATGCCTGCCTATTCGAAGTTCAGGGGTGTCTAGACCTTGGTCCTATCCCATGCTGTAATGAACTCATCTGACTCCATTTATAAACCCAAGTCAAAATTTGGGTGTTGACAATAAAGGTGTGTTTTTTCAAACATGATGTATGCTCGAACTATTAATGTTATTTGTTTTAAGGCAGTATCTAGAATAGGATCTCTGCAAGAACTTACATTTGATAATCATGATCTCTTACAATTCAACTTTGACGGACCGGGGCTTGGCCTTGTGTGGATGATGAGTCTGACAGGATAAATGTAAAGAATGTGTCATGGGAAATGTTTTATTTATACAAAAATGGCTGCACTTGGAGTCTAAAGGATGACTCAAAAGTTGCCTACGTACCTGAAATAGAGGTTAAGATCAAGCCAATTCGTAGTTCGGTCTGTACATTGTTTACAAGAGATAAAAAAAATAGGTTAACAAAGTCTTCAAGGTGATCCTGTTGCATTGATGTTGATGGTCCCTTGGTCAACGAGGTCTTGGATGACATGCTTTAAATGGAAGCAGTTGTTAGTGAAATGCCCAAAACCTTGATGGTAGGTACAACATTGTACGTCTTTGGGAGAGGACTGGGCGTCTGTCTCAGAGGAAATAGCTGGAGATGCCCCTTGTTAACCAAATTAGTCAGTATATGATTGATGGGACAATGCAAAGGGGTGAATTTCCTCTTAGCTCCTTTGAAGTGATGAGACTAAGGTCCAAACCTTCTCTTTTTGGTGATGGCAATTAGACTTGTACTATTGGAATGTTGTTGGAGGTGTGAGTGTGCTGAGTAGGCAATGAAGGTATATGATACTGATGGTGCAGGTGGGATGGAGCCATTGAGGTCTTGGAGAGAGAGATGTAGCTGGGAGAAGCTCTAACTCCTTTCGTGCAGTCCCCAAGGGTACCTGGATCTCTTGGATCCAACTTTTCTGTATGTCATGCTCAATGCAAGATGTAACATTTATCATTGATGTAAATTCATTACATGTTTGGGCCATTACCTCATGTGTATATCCTAGGGTTTTCAGGATAGTTGGCACCATGTCAACATCTTCCAAAGGTCTTTCAAGTGTGCAGGCTAAAAGTCTCCATCAAAGAGCATACTCTTGAATGTTTTCATATGGTTCTGGTCTTATCTTTTCTTGGCCTGACCTTAAGGGTAGGAAGTCCAGATTGGTCTTGAAATGCTCTACTTGTGGTAAGTCTTTCCAAGTCCAGAGCTTACCCCTCTCTAGGTTCATGAACCATTTAAGCGCATGACCCTCTATGCTTTGTGAAAATAGATGGATGAGTCCCTCGTCTTTACCAAGTACGAACATTTCATTGCAATATGTCTATAAGTGCGTGTGAGGACATCCTCCTCCACCATACTTTGTAAGTTCTGGGACCTGAAGTCCACTCAAAAGGTGTCCCTCAAGGTATAAATTTCTAAAGTCCATGTTAGGGGAACGAGTTTTTCCTAACTCTTCTCCCTCACCCATGATCTGTTTGCCTTGTGGGTGGGTCTTTCTGGCTTTGGTGGTATGGTAAGTATTCTGGGTTTGGTCAATGGATGGAATAACAGTATAAGAGAAAAGAATGTCTTGGGAAATGTTGGGTATGTATGTCGGTCCCCTTAACAGTTCTGAAGTTTCTATGATAAAAACATTTAAAGGGGTTCTGGGTGAATGTCTGTTAGTCATAGTTGCCTGAGTGAGAGATTCTTCTTCCAGAATGTCTTCATTGTTTGATCCTATGTACTGCCCCAAAATTGTAAAATTGTTATGATGGTTTTTAAATATTGACAGACAAAATATAACCATAGAATGAACAAAAGGGATTTGCCCCTAGAAAAACTCTTGCTAAGATTCATGTCCATGTTTTTTTTTTAATATGTAATGAAATAGTAAATTCATATAATTGTATATTAGAAATACTAGATTTTAATTAATCACAAGAGTGATCATGAGGTTTGGTTTGTTCTGTCAGATTGACTTTTTATTTATTTATGAGTGATTGGTTGGCTTTGCTGAGATGAGCTATAAAGAGATCTATTGATATCAATATGATTGTGCAAGAGAGATACCAAAGAAGATTATGACTCGGATTGTAGGAAGTACGCAAATTTCTAGAGAGATCCCACAATAGGAGGGGAACGATTGGCTTTGCCAGAGTTAAGAATAAATCATTTATTTGTTTTGTTCCTTATAGAGATTAATTTCATATGAAGTAGAGAAAATTTTTGAGATGGGACTTAGAAGGGGATGAAGGGGTAGGTCTCATCCACAACTAGCCCAGACTTCCGAGGTTGTAAAACAGGATATAGATGCTTGAGGGAAAAAGATGTATACTACTAAGATGGGTGAGACTTCCTCAAGAACTCTATGACCATGCAACATTTACAGATTCATACAAAGGGACCATGGAAGTAATTGCCCCTGGGTTAGTGACAGGAGTATGATTGAATTTTGATTGCTTAATTACCCCTGGATCCTATAGACATTTGTTGTGGTTTTGAGAAGTAAGGAATTGACAGGAGTATTGTACCGAATTTAAATGTTTTGTGCAACCAATTTGGTTTGCACATGTAGGAGTTTTAAGATGAGATTTTGGATTTATTTTTTTTTGTAATTGAAATAAAAATAACTCCTATTAAGGAGCGGTGTGGGTAGGAAGGCAGAGCAACGAGAGGGGGAAATAAGACATATTTCTAGAGAGTAAAAATCTTCCTTGCAACCTTTTAGAGGTGAACAGATAGATGTGGATGATCTACTAGCAATAGATGATTTTTCTATTAAGAAAGTAGGTGATTGAGCAACTGGAGGTGTCAGATGGGAGTTGATGATGAGTCTTGCGGAAAAGGAGACATAACTCAATCTCCTATAAAGACTAAGGTACTAGCCAAAATAAAACACTTAGATAGAGTAGAGAGACAGATATTATTTTGACAGTTGCCTACAAGAAGGAAAATAGAGTCTCTCTGAAGAAAGGGAAAGAGTTCAACCATCAAAAAGTTTTGTACTGAGGGGTTAATGAAAAAGGGTCAAGCCCATGACAATCCCTATTTCTAATAACAATAGTGATGAAATGAGAAAAAGCAGACATTTCTTATTGAGAAAGATGGTACATTGATGGTTTTATTTTTATTCACTTTGTCTATTCATAAAAATTTTGAAAGCAAATATCTTGGAAGGAAGTGGAATATGGAAAATTTAGAAATTTTTTTTTTTATGTTTTTATTGATTCTTTATTAGTTTAATTTTTAAAGAAGATGACTTGAGAGTTTGTAGGACGTGAAAAAAATAATAATTTCAGATGAATGATTTTATTGGTTCTATATATGTAAAGAATTGTTTGATTAATTAGTTTAACTTTAGAGGAAATGACTCGTAGAATATATAATTTTTTTGAAGATGATTTGAAATGAATGATTTTGTGTTTTTATTAGTTCTAGATGTGTACACAATGGTTTGGTTAGCTAGTTTAATTTTTAGAAAAGGTGAATGAAATGAATTGAGAATTTATAGAATAACTTGAGAAAATTGATTTTATTTTTTTAATTAAATGAATGAATAAGAGAAGTAATGACATGAGATTTTATAGTATGTGAATGATTTTATTTTTTTTATTGACTTAATTGAATGACAAGAAATAGCTTGAATTTATATGGAAAACAATTTGAGATGAATGATATTATGTTTCTACTAATTTAATTTATAGTATGTGAAAAATAATTTGCAATGAATGATTTTAGGGTTTTTTT
>JAOXJP010024479.1:3709-17129 GCA_025762735.1 Platanus orientalis
GGACTCTAAAATAAACTCAATAGATAAATAAAAGATAATGACTAACATCAAATCGTAACAAAACACTAATTAAGCACTAAATAATCCAGCTCCCTTAATCCATACATTCACTCTTTATTGCCACACATGTGGGTCCCACCCACATGTCACGAGGGGTCCACTTCAGGCATGATGTCTGCATCAAGAAGGCAATTCATCTTTCAATTTTGTAATATGTTTGATCTCCAGGGCTAGCCTAATATGAATTAGTGTGTTCTAAATTCTTCAAAATGTTCAGTGTGGAAACAATCTGTGTTGAGTGAGTTTACTCACTTGGCAATCAACTATTTTAATCCTAATCCTCATTGCACTTACACTCCAAGTTTCGATTAGGTTTCATATTTCAACCGGTCCAAGTTATTAAAGTATCCCTTGTTAGGTTACTAAAGTTGATGTCTTATCCATTTATTTACCCTCTGTTAAATAATGATTTTGTTTTTTCGTCATCTTTTATCCCAACACATTAAATAACTTGTGCTTGTTTGCATTTATTTGGTAATAAAAATTTAGTCATGTTATATGTTATTTGCTACCATGGCCTTTGAACTAATGTGATATTTTCTAGTCTTTATAATGTTTTATAAATTGCAAGCTATATATTTTGTGTATACTGGATGTGTTGCACAAAATACTAGGAGACAGGTCCCAATAGACTAAAGCTGTTTGTCAGCCTGCTGATTACTTGACCACCATTGAGAACCTGAGGACCATTGTTACTCTTTGAGTATGCAATGAAGTTGTAGCCGTAAGATTATGTGTAAGGGGTTAAACCCTTTCCCTAAAAAAATTGAAGCTTTTTGTTTATTCGTAGTACCTAAAGGATGAATGCAACTTTTCTTGCACTGACCCTTGGTTAGTGCGAAGATGAGTTCTTAAATTTGATATTCAATCAAGGATATCCGATTCACTGTGATTGTGAGTGAGGCAAGTTTGTGCAATGAGGCCCTAGTCACCTTAGTGACCTGGTAAGCCAGGAATTTATGATTTTGATCTTTTTTGAATGTCCATAGGTTTCACGTTTGTGTTTCTTTTTTTTGGAGAGTCCTGCAAGACAATCTGTTCTTCCTTGGAGCCCCGAGGAACTCCTTTCTTTTGGGATGGATCTTGGGTTTTTTTAAGTCTAGAGGAACTCCTTCTCTTGGGAGGGATCTTGAGTTTTTTCCTCACCCATCTCAGTAGGGAAATGAGGTTAGAATCTTCATTATTTGGGAAATGATGCGATCTAGTTTCAAAACTTACGGTGAAATCACCACTAGAATCTGGTCCCCAACAGGCTTGATCCTGGTGGGGGCAGATCGAAATGCTAATTGTGCTTCAATTTGGGCTTATAATGTTTCAGGGTGAGAAATCTTTCAGTGGATATTCTTAGACCTATCAACCACGTTGATGAAGGCTTTCTTTTTTATGTAAATCTAATGCTCTTCTCTAATTGGGGTGACCTCATTGAATCATAGGAATGTGGCTCAGATTTCTTCTCCAAGAAGCCTTGGCCGTTCTTAGCAAAAAAGAGTTTTGCTATAATTTTCTCACCATCCTAAAGAACTTGACTGCTCTAGTTTTGAACGTTTTTATTGGTTTACTGCATCTTCACCCAAAAGGGGACGAGGAAAGAACTAACCGTCTAGCCCAAATAAATCAGGATGCATTTCATATATATATATATATATATATATATATATATATATATTTGATCATCACCATTTTTAGTATATTCCCATTCAAATTATGTATTTATATTGGTTCGGTTTCTTCTATTTTGAAGTAATTTGGTGTGTGAAAAATCTTTAACAGGGTGCATGGCAGCATTGGAAGCAGAGCATTACTTAGAGGACATTGGATCTCAAGAGGGTAAGAGTGATTGACTCAACAAGTGGACCTCGTCACTTAATTTGACGTCCCATCTATAGTCTGGTTCGTTTAGCTTTTTAGGCTCAATTAAACTGTGATGGGCTCAGTCTTGCTCCATCCTGGCCTTGCAGAGCCAAGTTGTGTCTACTATGTACTATTTGTGACAGTAATTTGTTGGCTTTCCAAGGCAGGGGTCAGAAGTACTATCTTACTTACCTACCCCATCCTCACCCCATTCCTATAATAAATAAACATTTCTTGTTTATACTATATTAGAAGTAGTATTCTTTATAAACATGTAAAGTTTATTGATTTATTGGCCATAGACAGTGGAATGACAACTAGATTGGTGTAGCCTTTTACCAAATGTAGCCGGCCCAAGTAGTTTGTTATTGTTGTTAGAGACTTAAGAGTATTGTTTATTATTTGTAATAGTAGCCAATGAACCCGTGCAAGCACGGGTGTGTGATGTGTAATAATAAATCAAAATTAAACAAATCAGGACAAAAATAATAATTAGATTAAAAACAATCTAAAATGGAAAAAAAGAAAAAAAAAAGAAAGATAACAAATATTTATCCAAGAACATCTTCTACAAAACATAGCCAGCAAAATACATTAATAATAAAAATAAATGTTTAACAATATATATATTTTTTGATAAGGAAGTGGGTCAATGGTTAGTAATTAATAGATGAAGATGGGTTTGGAACCTAGGTCTGTGGTATGAAACCCTACAAACTTTACCAACTTAATAAGATGGCATCTTCAATGTTAATAATATTTTTTAATACTAACAAAAAAATAAAATTAATAAAATCAATCTTCCCTATCACAAGATGCATCTTAAACCAATTACTTAGAAATTACGTGAATAGATCCACTCATTTCAGTACGCCATCCATTGGGTTATCAAATTCCATAACAATGAGGGAACCCATGTTCTTCTCTAGGTCACACGGCTAACTCCATGCAGGAAATTTTGATTATAGTCCTAAGAACTCCAATGGCCATAGCTTATAAACGTGGCTTATAAACGTGAGAAAACTATTGTCAATTGAGAAACCTTTTACAGGAGAGAGAGAGAGAGAGAGAGAGAGAGAGAGAGAGAGAGTATTTAATAAATTAATAAGAAAGAGAGGGATTTTAAGGAGGTGAATGAGTGTAAAGAAGAGAGACAAATAAAAAATGAAATAAAAATGGAATTTTTTAAAGGAAATGTGCTTTATATGATAAAATTTTAGTGAGAATTTTTATAGAATCAGGTTTTTAAGATTTATGTTGCAATACAACAAATAAGGCTTTTTGTGTCAATTAAAGTTGACATGAAAAATAAATAGTTTATGGCAAAAAACCTTTTTGTTGACAACTTTTTAGTTGACGCAGCGTGATGCAATAAGTCGTGATGCAAAGAAGTTTTACTAATACTTTTGACGTCAACTTTCTGGCTGCCAACAAAAACAATATAAAAATATATTTAATATTAATTTCTACCACACCCCTAATGCCAACGATTTTGAAGTGCACTTGCTTTCTAGGTACCCATCAAAGACAAAGCATATATAAATACTCTAAAATCCTTCTTATATATAGTATACAGGCTTTGAGCACCTCGTAACAATCTCTATATGGTGCCACTCATGTGACCAGCTATGCTGTTCCATAGCTATATCAAATCCCACGTATCTAAATATACCAGTTAAAGTCAAAACATTAAGACAGATAGGGTGATGCTATGAACACAAATAATTCTCACACCGAAAAAAAAAAAGCTATGATGTAATTTTTTTTGTTGAAAATTTTCTAACAAATTTTAGATTGTGTAGTGCTTCATACCCTGAGAAAGAACACAGGGATATTACCCTAATATAGTTTCACCACAGGCTAGGTGAATACATCGTCAAAACACTAGAAATAAAGACTAAGAATTGGGAATGATACTGCAATATCATAGAAAATTCCAAGAATTGGGACCCCCTCCCCAACACTGAAATTAACTTGAAATCTTGCTATACATTTTCCAGATCTTCAAGTGCCTTACAACATTTCATATCTCCACACCAAAAAAAGAAGAAGTGGAACTCCCAGCACCCACACATTACTGTTACTCAAAGAGGGTCCTGAGCATGTTCCATCTTCCAACAGTGTTCACGGCTCCAACTCATCAGCTCTGAACATCTCAATCTTAGAATTCTCCTCAGCTTGCTTTTGAGCAACTAGGGCCTCCCCTAGCTTCTCATTTCCCTCCTCAGCGCCAATATCTTAGCTTCCCTCAATTCCTCAAGAGCTTGGGCCTTCTCTTCCTCGACAGTAGCTACTGCTTCTTTAACTTCTTAAGATCCATTTGAACAAGACCGAATTAAGCCTGTAATTTTGATCCCTTCGAAACATGTGGTGGTTGTTTCTACAATCAAAACCAAATGAACACCCATGAGAAACAACAAAAATTTCACAAGGAACTTCTAATTTGAGAAAATCATACATGATAAGGCTTTTGGTTCCACTTATATCAGGGGAAATAATAATCTTTGGCGATCTATGATCTACAATAGACTTCAGGTCGCCCGACCTTGAAAACCGGTTTTGCAGGGAAGAAGGTGAATCGGCATTTGATTTTGCAGCACCTCTGCCTAGTCTGCTAGCCTTTGGAGTTGCTGGTGAGGTTTTGTTGTTTGAAGCTTTAGGTAGAGCAGATCTGTTCAAGTCCCAAGCCCTAATAGTTACACAACAAGACCAAAAAGCCATCAAAGAAACAGGAAATCCTAGGGATTAAAACACAAATTATAGAAAAAAGAAATTAACACTAAAAAGTAAAACACTTTGAACCCAAACGAACACCACATAGAGATATCTACAAGATACCTTTTTTCAATTGTATTCCTTGCTGTAATTTGAGATAATTGATCGCTACGTGCACAGTCAAAGTAGTAGCATTGTAAGGAAGAAATAGGTCTTACATGACACTTCAATTTTTTTGATGGAATTTTGTCAGGCAAAGTTAAATCTTTTAACAAATCTCATTAGAAGGAATATAAGAAAGGTAGACAATTTTAAAAATAACTGTAGAAGCTCATTCAACAACTTGTAACAATCTCATTAGAAGGAACAGAAGAAAGGTGGACAATCTTGTCATGACAACCTAGGCCTAGTAATGGAAAGATTAGTCATCCATAAATACTGACCATTCTTTCCCTTTAGTATATTTGAAAGTCCAGTAATATTTCTAAAGGAGGGGGGGTGAATAGGATAATTCAATTTTTTAATCTCCATTTTTGTAATTTACTTAATATTGAGTAATTGTAATGTAAGACTTTTGATTAATAAATCACTTCTCTATGAGCCAATCATAGACCACGAGGTTCCATCATGCATTATAGTATTACTTATAGCAAAGCGGGAATAACTATAGCGTGTACAATTGCAATGAATACACAAATGAGGAATTTAATAAAATGAATGCAACTATTAAAGACAAATCACCAAGCACACGCAACACAATAAGTTTTTATTGGTTTAATACAAGGTCTACGTCCACTTTAAAATAAAAAAAACACAATCGAGCTATATAATTTTATTAAGATTGACAAATTACAATCAATGCTCAAATTAAATAAGGCCTATTTACTACACTCGGTGTCTCTAACGAGTGTAATTTACATTTTCGGTGTCTCAGGCGGAAGTGCTAACTCTACACTATTGGTGTCTCCGGTGATAGTACTGGGTCTATTCCCAGTGTCTCCGGCAGGAAAGGTCTACACCTTTGATGAGGTGCATAAGTCTACACTACTGGTGTTTCTAACGGTAGTGTCAAACTCTCGGTGTCTCTGGCGAGAATTATTACAATTTCATATAAATATAAATGGTTTTTCTTACTTCTTTGAAGATTGATGTAACTATTAGTATAGTGTGAGATCTCTCATTTTTTAGCAAGTTGTGACTTTTTGAATCCCGGTTGAGTTTCTAAACAAAATAACCCTTGATGTAGCCTCTTAATGATATGTCTTAGCACGAGCAATGAAGCTTCCTTGAGTTAATCTCTCTCTCCTTAATCTAGAAAGTTATATGCACTTAATGAAGATTTGAATCCCTTTCAAAGCTTAGAGATGATTTGAGTAGCGTATTTCTTCAAAAATATTCGGAAGCATTCTACCTCGTTTTCCAGCACTCACCCTAATTTATAAAGGGCTTGTGGCTTGTTATTTGTTAGATGATAATCATCTCTAACGTTTATTTTTTTTTAATATTTATTCAATATTTTCCATTTATGAAAGATTTACTAGCTATTACACTCGTTTCTAGTGAGTTTTAGTACTTTGTATCGATGCTGAATCAATTAAAAGTATTAATTTCTCAGAAAAGTGCATCTGAGAGTCTCTGGTTTGATCCTGAATTGATCATACTATATTGTAAAGCCCCAAATTTGTTCTTGGAGGGCTCTAATGAATTTGGGATCATTCCTTCTTGGTCAGAGACGGTTCCTAGGTCCTTGAAACCCTTTCTTGGACCTATGATTCACATATATTACCTGTTTTACCTTTTTGATCTTAAAATGGTTTTTTAAATGTTTTGAGATGCCTTGTCCACTTCTGACTATCTTTCCATAAGGTCTTCTTGAGATCTTGGATTTGTTCTTCATATAGCTTCGGATCCCGAACTTTTTAGACTTTAACATGACTCCTCTCATGCCTTAGTCTATATATATTTGTATTTTATAGTTCATGGAATTTACAACTTATTACATCAACAATATTACCATCATTTTCTATTTTACTTTTATCTAGTATATTTGTTAGACCATATAATAAAATTAATAATCTTATATATTAATTATACTAAAGTAATGGATTTCCCATGTGGATAAACCTTGTAAATTTCTTTTTTTTTCTTCATAAAATTACCATGTGTCCCTCCCCTCCCCTCCCCTCTCCTCCCACACACTTCTTTTTCTCCATTGCTTTGTCACTATTTCTAAATTTACTGTCATTAATTATTAATTAGTATTTTTGTTCTTCCATTTTCAACCGTATCATAAAAACCTCTTCTTTATATTTAGTTTTTCTCTCCATTGTTTTTTTTTCATTATTTCTAAATTTAACATCACTAATTCTTAATTAATATATTTTTATTCTTCTATCTATAATGTTTACATTGAAACCTCTCACTCTTTCTAAAGTCTAATATAAACTAATATTTAATTTTTCTATTCATTACTTTTTCATTATTTCTAAATTTAATGTCATTAATTCTTAATTAATATTTGTGTTCTTTTACCACTAACCATTAAGAAAAACCTTTTCCTCTCTCTAAAGTCTAATACGATACTTATCTTTTTTTTAATCCACTTAAAAACTTTCCATGTGTTTATTTCCATTAATTCATCTCCCGATCACTTGTCAGCCCAAAGTTGGACTTAGCCGAGGCTGGAATATGTTCTCTCTAGTTGATGAGCTTGTTGCGACCCTCCATTGGGTCCTTTACATTTATTTCTAAAAGTATTAAAGTAATAAGTTCGTGTTGTTTTTGAAGTCCAAACTGCCACGAGAATTTTCTAACTTATGCTGATAAGATTTTATCTGCATCACACTACTGAAGTGCAAATTTACCACAAAATAATAATAATAAAACCTTTACTGAAGTTCACGAATTACTTTATCCATATAAACTTTGAACCGCTAGCCAAAGCCAAATTTACTCTTAAATTATTAATTATCCATCAAGTTCAAGAGTTTCAACTCCAAGGATACAAACATAGTAAATGGTTAGATTTTATTACTCATTTTATGATATGCGGTCTTTAGAGGGGTTATATTACTAGAACTCTGTTAAGCTATGTGGCATCATATTAGTAGTTTTTCTTCTTCTTTTAGAATTGGGTCATTGGTGATGGGTTTTCGAAAAGATAAAAAAGGCACGAAAAAACGAACTAGTGTAGCAAATTATGTTGCCAAAATTAGCAAAATTTTGAATTACTTGAATTGAACGGAATTTCCCACAAGGTAACTAGCGCTGATGTCAGTTCCTGGGCCAAAAGTTGACTATTGAATGACATTCGCCAATCTACCTATTAAGTTCCAGGCCTTTTCTCTGACCCAAAGATGCAAATGATCGTTCAGTTGGGATCACGAGTTGGGTTGATTTTCTTTTGCAAACGAGGATCTCTCCAACTATACTTATAGATTAGGTGATGCAAAGTATAGCCTACTCAAAGTAATTGGGATAAGGCATCGTTGAGTGGATACAACAAAAGTGATTAATCTGTTGATAGAAGAATCATGCCAAGGTATACATTTGTCAGTCCCACTCCCTTGCACATCCTGTGTCTTCCCTCGGTTGGTGAGTTAGGGGGAGTGTGATTGCAGGGAAAGTCTCTCGAATTCAATTCGAGATGCAGCACAGATTTGCGATCCAAAGAAAAATCCGAATGACCACCCCCTTAAATTGTTTTTTGATCCATTTCGGGATTGGTGTGGAGAATAGGATATTTTTGTCAATTCTATGCCATTTTCTTGGGAATTGTGTCACAACATTTCAATGTAATCTCTTGTTCTTCATTCGTTCATAGTGAAATTATCTCTATTGGGGGTGGAGAGTAAGATGCAAGGAGAGAAATCCAATGAAAACATGCCAAAAAGTCTTGGAATGGTCCATTTTTTTGTGGCTTGGTCCCGGTTGGATCGGTCCAATTTTTTGCAGCTCGGATCAATAGCAGGAAAAAACACTTGTATGCATTTAGAAAGTCTGTGATTGAGTTGGAATTCACTTTAAGTTGACTTCTAACTTCTATATAAGGTTCTAAAGTCGTTTAGGGTTAAAAGAAATGAGGTTCGTGGTTAAAAGAAATGAGGTTCGTGACGAGAGAAAATGGTTTCTCTAGGATTTTCTTATTGAAGGGGTTCTTCAAGATGAGAGAATGGTTTTTCCTTAGGTTGGGAGATAAGAGGTTGGAGAAAAGGTTTCTACTCATGGTTTTGGGTTGTGATAAAGTGTGTGTTGATATATGTCAATCCCATAGACAAAATGTGTAGTGGTCTATGTCTTGTAAGCGTCCTATGTTCTCACAAGTTCAAGACATGAAGACAAAAATGACCAAAGACTTGAAGAAGAAACCAAAGACTATCTCAGACTTGTCCCACCAATAAATGTATAAAACATGCATTGCATAGCATTTTGAGACCTTAAAATGAATGTACACATGGTGGTAGGTCCCTCACAAAATCCAAGAAAAGAAGGCCTAAGAACAAACCCATTTGGAGTGCCCAAACCAAGATTTCAGGATCTTGGTGTCACAATCGATTGATAATCTAACAATCAATTGTGACCCAGATCTGGGTGCAGTTCTGAGACTCTCGAGAGCCATGCTGCAATCGATTGTGAAATAGATCTTGGCCTGACTCCCAGATCTGTAATCAATCAGGGATCTTGCACTCGATTGTGAGCTTGATGTTGAGTCAAAATCGATTGCGAGATCCGTAATCGATTACAAGTCGCAATTGATCAGGGATCTCCTAATCAGTTGCGAGGGTATTTTTTGTAAAAATAAAAAAATAAAACACTATTTTTAAGGTAGGATTTTTAAAATTTGAACTCCATTTTTTGAAATCTAAGGCTTTAAAGAGATGTTCATTTTAAAAATATTTTAATCCAAAGGTTGTGGGTGCTCATCATTTCTATAAAATAGAACTTTTCCCTTTAGGGTAAAGCATCTCCAACACTCCAAGCCTACCTAAAGAGGGTTACAAAGTTTACCAAATTGAGAATTTTCCCCCATTGAGAAAAACGCCATTATTCTACTGGTTTTGAGCTTAAATACCCAACATCTTATTCAAAAATCACTCTCTTTCTCTTCTCTTGAATACTACTCTATTACTATTGAGGAGAACTTGTGGTAAATCTTTCTCAAGAAGAAACTGACATGTAGCTAAACTCAAGGAATACTAAAGCAAAAAAATTGAAGCTTGTGGGTAGCTAAAGAAAACTAACTCAACAGGAAGCACCCCACTTTGTGCAAATAGTAACATCAACCATCTTGTGGTAATATTTGCTTTATTTTATTTATTATTGTACTTACTTTACTTCCGCCGGAGACACTAGAAGCTTGACTACCTCCGTTGGAGGCACCAGAAGTAGTTCACACTCGTCGGAGACATCGAGTGTTATTGTTTGGCTTATTATGAGCAGTAGTAGGTTTTGTTTATTGTCTTAGGTTGTAATAATATCTAAATGAAATATACCTAAGCTTGTTGGTGAGTTTTAGAAGAGTGGACATAAGCCCTAGTGCTTAACCACTATAAATTTATTATTGTGGATTGTGTATGTGATTGCTTATCTCTTTTCCTTGATGCTCATATCTACTTTTGCACACTACTTGTTTGACAAAATATTTGAGTAGACACCTTATAACACACACACACTTGGGCTAAGTTAAAAAGATTAAAATCAACTTAAAAATCAATCTCAAGATTTGTAAAAATGGTTAAAATAATTTTAGATATCCTATTCACCCCCTCTAGGATAACTTTAGAGCAATTTCAGTGTGAGATAGAAGGTAAGCGAGAAATCTTGTATGTAGTGAAATTGTTTTGGTGTGGCTCTATAGCTTTTTCCCGGTTTTCCATGTAAATATTTATATTGCAGTTTCTTATGTGTTTTCTTGTTTATTTTGTGTTTATTATTACATCCTAATGAATTCACACCAAGAGGGTTATGCTCCAAATAAGTGGTATTAGAGTCAAGTTCTTCGTCAAGAAAGGAAGGAGTTGTTCTAAATTTAGAAGGAAGTTGGGTTCCTCGTTGAGAAGGAAAGAGGCAGTTCTAGATTTACAGTTAATGGTTCAGTAATAAGTTAAGGTTTGTATTTTGGAAGAGTTTGTGATTTAAGTGAGAATAATGGGAGTAACATGAGAAGATTTTACAAGGTTTGTTATTGAAATATTCGATGGCAAAAATTTCGCGTATTAGAAGATGTAGATAGAGGATGTACTCTATCAAAAAATCTTTATTAGTCGCTTTGAGGGAAAGCAAAGAAACCTGCGATGATATCAGATGATGATTGGGAGGTTCTTAGCAGAAGAACCCTAGGTATGATCCATCTCTCTCTATCGTCATTGGTTGCTTTTTATATTTACAAGAAGTAAACCACGAAAGATCTTATGGATGTCTTATCTCGAATATATGAGAAACCATTGACGTCCAACAAGGTGTTACTAATGAAGAGGTTGTTCAACATGAAGATGGGTGAGGGCAGAGGTGTGATTGAACATCTGAACGAGTTCAACACGAGTACTTGTCAATTATCTTTGGTAGGCATCAACTTCGAGGATGAAGTTAGGGTCTTGGTGTTGTTGTCTTCTTTACCAGAGAGTTGAGATGGTTTGGTAATGGCATTGAACAATTGTTCGGGTTTAGGTACACTTCAGTTTGATGATATGATGAGTGTTATACTCAGCGAGAAGGTTTGGAGGAAATCTTTGCGGGATTCATTGGTGAGTGGGAGTGCTTTAAATGTGGAAGGAAGATAAAGGTAATCGGTGAAGGGATCTGAGAGTAAGAGGTTCGAGTCTAAAAGAAAAAGCGGGGTGTAATGTTTCTATTACAAGGAGTTTGGTCACATAAAGAGGGATTGTCTAGGCCATGCTAATAGGAACAAGGGTAATAGTCTCTAGATTAAGAGGGTGAATGCAAAAGAAAAACATGAAGAGTATTTTGGAGATGAATTCACAGTTTTAAAAGTATGAACACTATTTCTAATGATGAGTGAATATTAGATTCAGATTGTCTTGTTCATATATATTCTAGGAAGGAATATTTTGATACATTTTTAGGAAGAGAATACAGGTTTTGTTTCTCTTAGTGATGAGTCTAGATGTGATGTCTTGGGTGTTCGGATAGTGAAGATCAAGATGTTTGATGAAGTGGTTTGTATTTTAGGTGGTGTGATGTATATCCCAAAGATGCGGAGGAATTTGATATCACAAAGCCGTTTGGACTCTAAGGGGTATAGGTAGATATTTAACTACAGGTGGAACCATGAAAATCACACAAGGCTGTTTAGTCTTGATGAAGGAAGAAATGTGTCAAGATATATTATATCATCTGAGTGCGAGTACAATAACTAGTATTCCTTTGACCTCGATGGATATCTAGAAATGGAGTGCATGGAAGAACTAACATTAGTGCAAGGTCTCTTTTGCGGATGTAGCAAAAAGAAGTTGTGCCAATTTTTAGATGGTAAATGATGGTGATGAGGTTTTTGTGATTAGGGAGGACGAATCGAGGTCTCTCTCTAGAGTTGATTGGAGGCAATCACATATATAGATTGGTCGTGATTGAGTCGAATGGTGCAAGATCGAATTGACTTGATGATGTGTGTAATGGTGATTTATGAAGACCGGTATTGTTTATAGTATTTGTAGACAGGATACACAACAATTATTTGTGGTATTTGCAGACAATGTAAGCAACAATTGCTATCATAATAACAAGTTGTGGTGAAAGTGTGTTTCAAGCATATGTCGCAATGTTCACAAAAGGAGGACAAGTGCAGGTTATCTCCAAAGTGGGTCCAAGATTAAGAGCCAAGGTGGAGTGGGAGTACACATGTTACATGGTTGTTATCTTGAAAAATATGTAGATAAAGAAAGTATTCAATGGAAAGTCTTCAAGGGGATGAGGTTAAAGCCAGGTTGGAGATTTTTTAGGGTGTCTTTATGTTCAGTGAGAAGGTTCAGAAGAAATCAAGGATGAGGGCATGTTTGAAGACAAAAGAGAATTGTAGGTCATAGGAAATGAAAGTTGTCTCTTCACATGGTTGTAGGAGAAAGTCACCATGGAAGATCATCAGTGTCCAAGTGAGAGATTGTTGGGAGTAGAGACTGAGATGCAAGGAGAGAAGCCCAAAGAAAACAGGCTGCAAAGTCCTGGACTGGTCCACTTTTTATGGCTCGATCTAGGCTTGATCGGTCCAAAATTTTGTGGATCAGTCTGATTTTTTGTGGCTCGGTCTAGGGGTGGAAAAAAACACTAATATGAATTTGGAATGTCCATATTTAAGTTTTCCAATGTTGTTTAGGGTTAAAAGAGAGAAGGTTTGTAACTGAGAGAAAATGATTTCTTTAGGGTTTTCTTGTTGAAAGGGTTCTTCAATGTGAAAGAATGGTTTCTTCCTTAGGTTGTGAGAGAAGAGGTTAGAGAAAGAGTTTTTACTCAGGGTTTTGGGTTGGGATAAAGTACGAGAGAGAGGGTTAGTGAGAAAGCTTGTAATCATCCATTACAGTGAAATTGTTTTTGTGTGGCTCCATGGTTTATCCCCGGTTTTGGGGTTTTTTAGGTAAAATCTTTGTATTGTAATTTCTTGTGTGTTTGCTTGTTTATTTTGAAATTACTATTGCATCCCAACAAATTTGCATCAAGAAGGTTACGATCCTTTTAGTCTCACCATTTTTGTTTAAGGACATAGGCATAAAGCAGCCTCCCCCCCCCCCCCCCATATATAAGTAGGTGAAGACGGATTTTGAACCCAGGTCTGTGGTATGAC
>JAOXJP010024490.1:0-17128 GCA_025762735.1 Platanus orientalis
ATGTGTAAAATGTATAAATAAATGCAAAATAGATGTGATAATGCCTACTCAAACTATGACAATACTATAATTTTAAGCTATTATCAACAGTCCCCCTGCTCCTTTGACTTGAGCTTCTGAGAGCTAGAAGTCGGGCCCCCGCTGGCCTTAGCTCCTTGACCTCTTCTCATTTCTTGTGCACAGATTCAGCCTTGCTAAGGATTTGGGTCGACCGCAGGACCATTTGGTTGGCGTAAAGGTATTCGCTCAACCAATATGCCATCACATCCAATGAGTATACCACAACCCTCATAATTGACCTTGTATGCTTGACAATATATCCTTTAACAGCTCTATTAACAATCCTCCATTCCCCTCCTAAAGCCAACTATGGTTTTAAAACTCGGTCGATTCCGAGTTGGATCGGTCGATCCAACTCGGAATTGGCTGGGACCAGTCCAATTCCAAGGGTTAAGTTGGGACTTGTCATGAATTGGTTGAGTTGAATCGGGAATCGGCCAATCCGGGTGTGGATCAGCTTGGAATTTAAAAAATTCTTTGATTTTTTTTCTAAGGTTTTTTTTTTGCACTGAATTGGCCAAGTCAACTCGGAGTAGGCCTAGATCGGCCGATCTAACTCAGGAATCGATCAAGACCGATTCCGACTCCAATTCTGAGTTTTTAAACCATGGAGCTAACACCCTAGCTCATACACACACATTTTATATTAAATATACTTGTATCATAACCCAACCTTAGGGAAATTCAACAGATTTTCGTAAGCTAGCCCTGTGTTGGTTTAGTTTTGGCCTAGAGTTGATGGACCCAACTTGACCTAAATTAATCTGAGATCAGCCTAACCCAACTTGGAAAATAGTTAGGCATAATATTCTTATACTATATAAAAACATATTCAATATAAGAAACACACACACACACACACACACACACACACACACACACACACATATATATATATAGTGAAAAAAAAAACATATTAAGTGCTTTACATTTGTAGACACTAGAATTTTGCATAAATTGCAAATAAGGGCTTGCACCCTTGCAAATCTACACAAAAATCCTTAAGGTTATACATTGGTCTCAAATTTGGTCCAACTAAAGGGATATGCCCATTTAGCTAAAGTTTGAGTTTGTAAACATTAACCTATAAACTATTTAGCTCATGTGGTCAACCCATTAATAGGTCCAAAGTCCAAGACAAAGTCTATGTGGGCCCTACATGAAGGAATATCTACCAAATTGATTTTCAGAAAAATAAGGGAAGATATGTCAATCAAAGAATATAAAACTTCCTTATATTGTTCTCTCTAAAAAAAGATAAACAATCAAACATAAAAGGTATGAAAATCCAATCAACAACCAATCAAGGATGTGGATGAATCATACCTCAAAGTCTATAAATACTCTCTCACACATCAAAGGGAAGACCTTTGGCAAAAGACTTAAAGCCAGAAGCTCTAGAGAAAAGAAGACTCCCAAAGCATCTTCATAGCTCTCCAAGGGCTTTAAGACTCAAGGCATATCTTCCACTCTCTCCATCAACCATAGTCCATTGCTAGAGAGCAGAAGAGTTCTTGCATCTCAGAGACACACCACAAATTCGATGCTGAGAGCGAGATTTGCGGTGTTTCTCTCCTTTTTGGATCAAACACGAAGCCCCGAGAAGAACCCGATTCATCTGTGATCAAGTACTCTAACACTTGGATCCAAGAAACACGCCGTCAAGCCCTTGTATCTCTGTTGACAAGAATCAAAGGTTTTACTCTTTTTGTAAAAGAGTGTAAAAATCAAAGAGTTGTGTTTCCATTCATTTATTGAATTTGTTACATTTATTTTGTGTTACAGATTTACGCACGAAATTTGTGTCTACAAATTTCTGGTGCACCCGATGGGACACTTTTTCCTCTCATCTCTCAAATTGACATTCAACCTCTACACACAGAATTTGATGGCGTTAAAGAAGAATTCCACTATTGTAGTTGATGTTGTTGTCATTGGAGGTAAGAAGAAAGCCTTTAGTACCTCTGGCTCCTCTGCCGCCGTCCCTAAATCTAACCGTGAGCCCCCTATGACCCACAATAAGACAAAGAGTGTGACCTCTCACTTTGTTGAGCCTCTCAGCCATCATGGGAAAAAGTGCTCTACCAAGAAAGACCCATCTCGTAAGATATCTAGTCAAGAAAAGACTCTGCCAATCAAGGTGGTATCGCATTCACTTGAAATAAGTGAAGATGTTAGCATCTAGCTATTAGATGTTTATTCTAGCATTGGATCTAGGTCTGGATCCCATTCCGGATCTCCATCCTAGAAAACTATCTATACAAGTTCCCAATCATACTCTATTGCCATGGCTGCAATGATGACCAACACCACAACAATTAAAGAGCAACTTGCTCAGATGAATACTACTATTGCCAAACTAACAAAGATAGTGGAAGAGAAAGATCTTCAAATTGATAACTTGATGAAAAAGTTAGAACAGCAAAATCCAATTGGATCAAGTCATGGTCCTTCTCATCCCCCAGGATTCACTCCACAAGTGGAGCTGTACAATGAGGAAAGATAAGAGAAAACTAGCTCACTGCACTTTACCCAAGAAATAAACTAAACTTCTGTTGGATCCCTCTCTATACAACAGCTATAGATTATGATCATAGATATGATCTATGCTCAATATGGAGGCCTAACCCAGTTGTCCATGGTGTATGCCAAACCCTACTCCTAGCGTTATGCGCATGCCAACAGGGTATTAACCTCCTAAGTTCCAACAGTTCGATGGAAAGGGTAGCCCTGAACAACACGTGGCCCATTTAGTCAAAACATACAACAATGTCGGGACTTTTAGAGATCAAATGGTGAAGCAATTTGTTTGTTCCCTTCCCGACAATGCTTTTAATTGGTACGTTGACCTTGAAGCTGGTTCCATTGACAATTTGGATCAATTGGAACAAGAGTTTCTCAATCTCTTCTATAACACTCGTCGAACAGTGAGTGATGATGCCGATGATTCAATTCACCTAGATGGTCCTCTGATAGCCTTCAATTTGGAATTTCAAGCTTATGGATCTCACATGCGCACAAGCAACAAACGACATCGGTGTGGCATCGGACTACACCCTTCCAAAGCTCAAGTTAGAGATCAGAGATTAGAAGATTCTCGTATTTCTTCTCTTAGAAGTGATTGTACTTACCCTCGTCTCTGGGAGTTTTGTTCTTAATATAGGAAATCCTCCTCTGATTCACCACGAATATTCTTCAAGTTAGTTACATGAAAGTGGAGGAGTAGTACACATGTCGATATTGGATTAGTCATCGCTCTATAGCATTCTATATCCAGTAACCGCTTTTTGTCTTACTTGCAGTCTGCTCGACTATTATCGCTTATTAGTTGTCTCAAAAGTAATAAACGATCATCCTTCGATGCTGAGTTAATTGATGCACCGACGTCTTAGCTTCTCCTTAAGCTTCGTGTTATTAATGGTGATAAGACATGCACGTTGGTAGCTGTTTTCTCTTAAACCATGCTTTTATCCAACGGCCAGGGGTTGTTAGGATGATCCGATGGTCGGGGATAGCTTGAATACACTACATACTAGACGACCTTCATTCTTTTTTAATCTTCTGCTTCATTGTGAATTCTTTCTAGTGTCATGTCTGGATAAACCATTCTATTCATGTCCACATCGTGTTCGGGGCATCATCTGCCAGAAAAGTCATGCTCAGGTATTCTCCATCAAAAAAGTTGTGCTCAGGTATTCTCTGTCGGAAAAGTCATGCTTAGGTATTCTCCATCCCACCACTTCTTTTGGTTTTCTCATTCTTTTCGTCTAGTTCCGGTGTTGTCTTCTTGTTGGAGTAGTCTCTGCTTTTTATTCTCTTTCCATCAATGGCATCTTCGATTGATTGTCATTGCCCTTAGAACTTCACATTGGACCCTACCGGAGCACCCTTTAGGTTTCATTTGGTTGGCTTTTGTTACTACCTTCACACCCAACAACATTCTCCAAACTTAAGTGTCTTAGGGTTCAACTCCTCCTTTCTAAGTTGCATCTTTAATCAAATCTTAGAGATGGTAGGTCCCTCGGTGGGTGTTATATATTCCCTCGGTCAGATGGATAATTCTTCTAAGTCAACAGAGTTTGTTATGGCTCTTGATGAGAACCTTGTCCATGCTGATTCTCTTGACTCTGCTCAACCTTCATCACCTGCTAGGTCAAGTTATTTTTCTGGCATGCCTTATGTTGTCGAGCACATTCTTTCTACTTTGTCAAGGTCTCAACTAGAGGATTTACATCATTTCTATCAAATCCCTATGTCAGTCACTCTGAGGGTTTCTACCTTCGATGAGTGGCTTCTTCTTTCCTCCTAAATGAGGTTTCTATTTTTGAACAGGCTCTGGATGCCAGTCTACTATTTCTAATTCCTCTGTTCATTTAACTTCTCTCCTACCTTCGCTTAGCTCTGGGTCAAGTCATGCCCAACTCGTGGAGGATCGTGATTATCTGCATGGTGTTGTGGCCCATGTGCAGCAGCGATCAGGATCACATTACCATATCGGAGTTCCTTTACTGCTACAAGGCAATGGAGATGCACTCGGGGTGGTGGTGTTTCACTGCTCGGGTGCTTGAGTGAACACTAATCACGAGTCTTCCAACGTCAAATAGAGGTTGGAAAAAGAAATTCTTTTTTGCATCCAGGGATAGCTTGGAGTCCTTCCTGTGGGAGCCGCCTCTTGATCAGATCCAAACAGTCCCCAAGGTATGGGGTAAGCTGCAAAAAGAAGGTAATTCTCGGTCGTATTAGTCTTACTTACTCATTTTCCATTCAGTTAGTCTGATCTTCCTCATTTTTATAGCATTGGCTAAGCGTCCATTGTCTGAGGCCTAGCTCGAGAAGTTAGACTGTGCCATCGTGCACCCAGTTCGGGATTACTCTCTGTTGGTGAATCCCGAATCCCTCTCTACATACCTGTTTGGCCTAGAGATTCCTTCATCTAGGCCCTCAGTCGATCAGACATCTGGCTCATCTTCCCTTCCAGTCAATCAAGCATCTGGCTCGTCTTCCCTTCCAATCAGTTAGGCATTTTTTTTTATCATTCGCTTTCATTTGTAGATATGTCTGTTGTGCCGTCTAAGTCTTCTCTGGCCAGAGTCGCCTCTAAGGTCGCTGCTGGGAGCTCAAGCAAGAAGCCAAAGTTCTCCCACAACCGTTCTGTTGAGAAGGACCGGTTGGGCTCAGTTCCTCAAGTAATTGCCCCTTTGGTTGTCATACCTCCTCCCTCATTTGTTGATCTGGAGGAGGGTTTGGACACTGCTTCAACATTTGACGATTGCATCGATGACCTTCCCATCCTAGCCTTAGGGGGGTCTTTTAAGGGGAAAGAGACGTCTCACCTTCTCTGTTGGGTGAAGAAGAAAAGGCGGTTGTTCTCCTTCGCTTGGTCATTTCTAATCGAGACATGCGGTGCTATAAGGGAAACAACATGAATGCCATTGCGAAGAGCGCCTTCTCTAAGTTTGGAAAGGTAGAACCTTTTCCCCTTTTCTTAATTTGGTCATTACTTGGTTGGTTATCACTGATCATTTCCTTCTATAGATGTTGATGAAGTTGGCCATTCTTACGAATCATCAACTTGCCACTAATGTCGATGTTCAAGGCCAATGTTAAATCAACATCTGTTGTGCACAAGCTAAATGAGGAGGTTAACGGAGAGTAGGAGAAGGACGATGCAGCTTCTTAAAGTTGACCTCTCTTTTTTTTTATAAGGACCAAGGGTCCTTTGTTTCATCTTTTGTTCATCCTTACTATAACGTCATTCAGTATATTGCCCATTGCATTTAAGTACTTAGCTTGTAGACCACCTTGGTAGAATGCTCGACATGCAGACTAAGAGCTAGTTAGCATTTTTTTTGTTGGACTTGGTCCATTCATCCGATCCAAGCTCAGACTCCAGTTGTATTTCTCCTAGGGTCATTTTATTGGACTTAAGTCGACTTATTCTACTTTGTTGCAGTAGACCGACAACTGCTTTACTAAAATTAGTCCTTTGATATCGCTCTGACCTTTAATTGTAAACCGTTGCAGTAGATCAAGGGTCATTTTACTAGACTTAGTCCATTTTTTTGACTCCGCTCAAAACTTTAATTGTTAACAGTTGTAGTAGACCAAGGCTCATTTTACTGAACTTAGTCCATTTTTTTTACTCCACTTGGGACTTTAATTGTAGATCGTTGTAGTAGAGCGAGGGTCATTTTTCTAGACTTAGTCCATTTTTCTGACTCCACTTGGGACTTTAATCTATTATAGTAGACCAAGGGTCATTTTACTAGACTTAGACCATTTTTCCTACTTCGCTCCGAACTTTAATTGTAAACCGTTATAGTTCACTGTGTTCCAAAAGATAGCAGACAAGTTTCATCATTGTAAACAAAAAATTACATGATTATTGGTAGTACCTCTTTAAGTGTTCAATGTTTTATGGTCGAGGTAGGGGCTTTCCTTCCATGGACTCAAAGTAGTAGGTGCCTTTTCGTGCAATCCGGGTTATTCGGTAGGGACCTTCCCAATTGGATCCCAACTTTCTATCTCCAAGGACTTGTGTTGTTATGCTCACCTTCTGGAGAACGAGGTCCCCACTCTGGAAGTTCCTTGGGTGTACTCGAGCATTATGGTATTTCATCATTCTCTATTGATAGGCTGCCATATGGATGGAGGCTTCATCTCTCTTTTCTTCCAATAAGTCCAAGTTTAATTGTAGCTCTTTCTTTACCCCCTCGGTCTGCGGCTCCTGAATCATCAAACTGGCCATCCTGATCTCCATATGTATTACTGCTTCACAACTAAACGCTAAGGCGTAAAGGGTATTCCCTGTGGGACTTCTTAGGATAGTTCTATAAGCCTAGGGGATGTCTGGTAGCTCATCATCCCATTGTTCTTTTGATGCCTCTAGCCCGGTTTTGATGATCTTTAGTATAGTCCTGTTGGTGACCTCTACCTATCCGTTGGCTTGAGGATGTGCTAGGGAAGAGAAGTGGTTCTTGATTCCCAACTAAGAGCAAAACTCATAAAAATGCTGGTTGTTGAATTGCTTCCCATTGTCAGTAATGATGACCTGTGGAATTCCAAATCGGCATATTATGGACTTCCAAATGAAATCACGCATGTTGCTCTCGGTTATCATCGCCATTGCCTCGACTTTGACCCATTTTATGAAGTAGTCGAGAACCACTACAAGGAATTTCCTTTGTCTTTTCATTAGGGGAAATGGTTCCACAATATCTATTCCCCATTGGTTAAAGGGCCATGGCCCTGTGATGGGCATGAGCTGTTCTACAGGCTGTCTAGGAATGTTGGCAAACCTCTGGCAGCTGTTGCACCTCCATACAAGATTTTTTGAGTCGGTCTGCATTGTTGGCCAGTAGTATCCTGCTCTCACTGGCTTAAGGATGAGAGACCGACTTCCCGAATGGTTTCCTCATATCCCCTCATGAACCTCCCTCATGATGTAATCGGCCTCAGTTGGTGACAGGCACCCTAAATAAGGCAAGATAAAACTTTGTTTGTAGAGAACATTGCCTATTAAGGTATACCGACTAGCTTGGAGTTTTAATTTTTTGGCTTTCCCTCGGTTTGGTGGTAAAGCTCCTATTTTAAGGAACTTCGTGATCAGAGTCCTCTAGTTGTCATTCGGTTCATTCGTGCACACATGAGCGATTGGCTTATTTTCCATGTTGGGTCGATTTAGTCAGCTTACGAGCAACTAGTTGCTCACGATGTACTTGTCGTCAGAGGCTAGTTGCGCTAATCGATCGGCATGCTTATTCTGGTTTCTCAGAATATGTTGGATCTTAACAGCCTCAAAGTGGGACATGAGCTCGGCAACCTTGATCAGGTATTTTTCATTCAATCCTCCTTGGCTTCGTACTCTCCAGTTACCTGTCCTTCGATGAGCTTAAAATTAGTGTAAGTGGCTATACGCATAGCCCCTGCTTCAATGGCTAGACCCAATCCAGTTATTAGGGCTTCAGACTCGGCTTCATTGTTTGTTGCCTTGAACCCTAATCAGATTGTATACTCTATCTCTACTCCCCTGGGCATAGTCAGTAGGAGACCTGCACCACTAGATAAAGTAGTGGATGATCCGTCCACATGGACGATCCATTCTGACTCGGATAGACACCCTTGTCTATCTCTACAGGAGTTAATTCTACCAAGACCTACCCCTTTATAGCTATCCTTGGTTGGTAGCTGACATCGAACTCCCCTAGCTTTATTGCCCATTTCACTAGTCTACCAAACACTTTTGGTCTTTATAACATTGCTCTTAAAGGTTGTTTTGTCAGCACTATGATCTGGTAGGCTTGGAAATAAGGCCTAAGCCTCCTTGCCATTGTTATCAGAGCGAACACCAGTTTCTCCAGAGGCGGATATCTTAATTCTTCTCCATGAAGGGCTTTGCTAGTGTAGTATACTAGAATCTGACTGTGCTCATCCTTGACTAAGACTGAGCTTACAGCTACCTCGAACACTACCAAATATAAATATAGATCTTCTCCTTATGTTGTTCACTCAAGGATTGGTAAGCATGCTAAATTCCCTTTGAAATCTTGAAACGATCATTCAGTTTCCTCGATCCATTTGAATCATTTCTTTAAAAGGCAAAAGAAAGAAAAGCATTTGTCCATCAACCTCGAAATGAATCGACTGAGAGCCACCACCCTTCCTACTAGCCGTTGCACATCTTTTGTGGTCTGTGGCGATTTCATGTTTAGGATTGTCTCAACTTTCTTTGGGTTGGCTTCAATTCCCCTATGAGAGATCATGAACCCCAAGAACTTGCCAAACGAAACCCCAAAGGTGCACTTGGCTGGGTTAACCTTTATTTGGAACTTCCTTAGGGTGCGAAGGGTTTCTTTCAAGTCATCTACATGTCTCTCAGCTTTCGTACTTTTTACAAGCATGTCATCTACATAAACTTCAACATTCCTCCTAATTTGGGCCTCGAACACTTTATTCACCAATCTCTGGTAGGTAGCTCCTGCGTTCTTTAACCCGAATAGCATGACTTCATAACAATTGTGCCTCGGTCCGTAATGAAGGATGTCTTCTCCCAATCTCCATTTTCCATTCATATTTGGTTGTAGCTAAAGAACGAGTCCATAAAGTTGAGTAGTGCATGGTCAAAGGTAGAGTTGACCAGTGCATCTATCCTCAGGAGTGGGGAACTATCCTTAGGACACACTTTGTTTAGGTCAGTGAAGTCTACACACATTCTCCACTTCTCGTTGCTCTTCTTTACCAACACCATGTTGGCAATCTAGTTAGGATAGGTGACTTTCCGTATGAACCTTACTTTTAACAGCTTGTCTAACTTTTCCGCAATAGCTTGATTCCTGACGGCAATGAAAGTCCTCTTTTTCTGTCTGACTAGTCTTGCCAAAGGATCAAGACTCAATCTATACACGATAACTCTTGGGTCGATCCTCGGCATGTCTGCATGTGTCCAAGTGAAGGCGTCCTTGTAGGCCGTTAGGAACTTTTTTAAATAGAGTTTGAATTCTTCTGAAAGTGTCCTCCCGACATGCACCACCCGTTTGGGATGAGAGCCTCCTCTAGGTCCTTTACAGGCCCGATTTGCTTCAATTAAATATCATCTTTATCCTCCATATCTTCGATAATGAGAGCTTCCTTGGACTACTTCCCTTTCAAAGATGCCACATAGCACTCTCAGGCCACTATCTGATCACCTTTAACTTCTCTGACCCCCTCCTCGGTCGGGAAGCGCATTAGCAAGTGATAGGTTAAAGTAATAGCTCTCATCTTGTTGAGCCTCAGCCTGCCAATGATGGCGTTATACGTCGAGGGATAATCTATAATCAGGAAATCAACTACCGTGGTCACCTGGCGAGGGTTGGTCCCGGCTATCAGTAACAGCGTGATGACCTCGATGGGATACAACTTATCTCTAGTGAATCCGACCAGTGGTGTTGTAGTCAGTTGGATTTTGTCCTTTTCTATTTCCATTTGCTCGAAAGCAGACAAGTACATGATATCTGCCAAACTACCATTGTCTATGAGTATCCTCTTAGTCTAGTGGTTAGCTATGATTAATGTGACCATCAAGGCATCATCATGGTGGTGCTGCACTCCTCTGGAATCTTTCTCTATGAACGTAATGTCCTCTTGCCAAGTTCGAGGGAATTTCATAGGTCTGTTGGTTGAATAGACTTCCCCCTATGAAGCTCTCACCACGTGCATGTGCCTTTCAAGCTAATGTCGACTCACCACCTCCCATCGAACCACCGGTAATGACTTTTATCTCTCGTCGCAAATTGGGTCCAGTATTCCTTCTGCTCGATGATTCTTCTACCCCTTCTAACGATGTTCGGGGACAACCCGCTACAAGGTGTCTCAATCTGCCTTATCGGATGAGTGCTTCTATCTGATCCCTTAGGTCAATGCACTCTTCCATATTGTGGTTGTGGTCACAATGGAACCGGCAATACTTATTTTGGGATCTTTTCTTTAGGGGGTCTTAAGCTTCTCAAGCCACTTTAGGGACGGGTCGTCTCATACATACATGAACACTTGCTCGAGGGGGGAATTGAGTGGGGTATATACCTATTCTCTCTAGGCTGGTGCACGTTCTTCTCTCGATCATGCCATTCGGTCAGCATTGTCTCTCGGCCTTGCTTCACCCTCTATTGATTTTAGTCGCTCCTCCCTTTTTCTCTTTAATAGCTCGAGAAGTTCATTTCATTGATCTCTTCTTGCCGCCATTGTATCCTCAGCATTCATATGCTTTTGGGCACGCAACATCAACTCGGCCATGTTGCTCAGAGGAGATTTAGACAGAGAGAATAAGAATTTTGTGGGCAGCAGGCCATCCATGAAAGCAGTGAGTATCACCTTTTCATCGGCATCGTCTACTTATATTACCTCCTAGTTGAAACAGGAGACATAGTCTCTCAATAATTCTCCTTTCGCCTATTTAACATTGAGCAGATAAGTAACTGGCTTGTGATAGCGCCTTCCCCCTATGAAATGACAGGCGAACAACTGGCTCAGTTTAGAAAAAGAGTTGATGTTGTTTGGTTGAAGGCTGTTAAACCACTTACGTGCTAAAACCCTTCAAAGTAGTTAGAAAGGCCTTGCACATGACCCCGTCTGAGTAGTCATGCAGAAGCATCAAAGTCTTGTAAGTTTTGAGGTGGTCGAATGGATCCTTGCTCCTGTTGAACGACTCCATTTGAGGAATCCCGAACCTCTTGGGGAGAGGATGGTACATGATCGTCATCAAGAAGGGATGATCTATCCTTTGTACCAATGCCTCTACTGTGGAGGGGGTTTTGCCCTAAATGGCCTCTATCACCATGTTCAGTTGATCTTGCATCTTCTAAATATGTTTCTCCTATTTGATGGCAGTTCTTCCACTTGCTCCTCTGGTATGCTGAGACACTGAGGCTCTTGGTCCTTGGCTATCATCTTGTCTTTCTCTTTGAAACCCCTCTCCCATCTCAAGCCTAAGATGGATGCCTTCTTGAGTCTCTTTTTCGTCAAAGTGTTGGTGCTCCATTCGCTTCATAAGCCTAAAACTTAGCTCCTGATTCTGCTATGCCATCCATTCCATGCTACAATTGAGGTCCTATAGCTTTCTCTTTAAGCTTGCAATTCAGGATGCCTCAACCTCTCTTCTCCCCGAATCATTCATGGATGATGCATTCCGGCGAGCTCCCATCCTCCCAGATTGAGTTTCCACCATAAGACCTTTGTCCTACCAAAAACTTCTTTCAGGTTCCCACAAACAACGCTAACTGATGATGTTGATGATTCGGTTCACCCAGATGGTCCTCTGATAGCCCTTGACCTAGAATTTCAAGCTTATGGATCTCACCTGCGCACAAGCAACAAATGGCATCGGTGTGGCGCTGACCTACACCCCTTTGCCGCTCAAGTTAGAGATCAGAGATCAAAAAATTCTTGTATTTCTTCTCTTGGAAGTGATTGTACTTACCCCCATCTCCGGGAGTTTTGTTCTTAATATAGGAAATCCTTCTCTGATTTGTCACAAATATTCTTCAAGTTAGTTACATGAAAGTGGAGGAGTGGTACACGTGTCGGCATTAGATTAGTCATTGCTCTGTAGCATTCTGTATCCTGTAACCACTTTTTGTCTTACTTACGGTCTACTCGACTGTTATCGCTTATCAATTGTCTCGAAAGTAGTAAACTGTCATCCTTCGATTGTTTACATTGATGGGTCGATCAGTCGGTCGGTAGTGAGGGTCGGTGGTGAGGTTACACCTATGATACGTTGCTTGGCTTAAGGGTCAATCGATCAACTATTTCTCCCATAGGTCATTCGGCATGAGGGTCAGTCTATAGACTATTTCTCTAATAGGTCGCATGACATACCTGACCGGGGATTTAAACCAATAACAGGTTGCTTGGAAAATAGGATAGAACCCTGGTTGGACTAAGGCGGTTCACCTAGTCGATTGGCTAAGCCAGCCCGAGTCTAAATCCTCCATCATCAGTGAGCATGACCGAAATTGCTACTATATGATAAAGGAAAGATGAACCAGTCACAGACTACATCAATTGCAGGAGAAACCTTACTCTCAATTGCAAGGACAAGTTGTCCAAAGCTTTTACAATTAACATGTGCATCCAGGGAATACATTGGGATTTGCATTATATCCTCAAAAGGATAAAGCCCTATATTTTCGAGGAGTTGGCTACCAGAGCCCATGACATGGAACTTAGTATTGTTGCACATGGAGATCTAAGGTCAGGAGATGCCTAAAAAGAAAAAGAGAAGGAATTCAAGAGAGAAGTAAACCCCTTTAAAGGCAAGCAGGTTATGATGGTCGCAACTAAACCCATCAAAATCTATGGAAAGAAGAAGGAAGAAAATAAGACCAATGCATCCCAAGACAAAGGGAATGCCAAAATGTCTCTAAAGAAGCTCGAAGCAAAAGTATATCCTTTTCCAAACTCTGATGTCTCAGAGATGCTTGATGAGTTGCAGCAGTTGAAGCTGATCGAGCTCCCATCTTTAAAGTGGTCAGAAGAGATGGGTCGTGAGAATGATCCAAAATACTATCATTATCATCAGGTGGTCAGTCACCCAATTGAGAAGTGCTTCGTCCTGAAAGAAAAGATCATAGATTTGGTATGGTAAGGAAAGATTGAAATTGATTCCATGAAGGAGCTAGTAGCTACCAACATGACAACAGTCACTTTCGGCTCATTCAGTCCTACTCCTATATCAAGCTCATACGTGATACCGGTGTTTCCTTCTTAAGATACAAAAGTGTTCTCGCCACCTTGTCAACTCACATTTAGGTTATTAGACTCCATCACTATCAGCACCATCACAAAGTCTTCATCCAAGCAAGGGCAATTTATGTGTCATTCACCATGACAAGAGCAGCATGCTCCCTTGGTTAAAGGTGTACATTCCAAAGTTGAAGGGACCCCTTTTGATGATGAAGCTTGGATGGTAGTTACCCGGTGAAAGCGAAAAACTCAACACCTTTAGACTCCACCTTGTCCAAGGCCAAGACGACACTGAAGGAAAAGTAAGGCCAATGTTGGAACAAAGACGAAGAAGAAAGGAGCAAAAAAGGGTCAAACACAAAAGTTTCATTTGTCGACCCTGAAGATGTTTTCAAGCAGCCTCCTCACATTCTAGTAACTCTTTTAGAGTTTATGCTGAAGAAATTTCTACTAAAAGAATGTGTATAATTTCATGTTGTCTCTTGTTATGTAATCCATGAAGGCAAGACATCTGAGAGCGATGTTAAGGATATGTCTGATGTAGATTCTATTTCCTCATATGACAAATAACAAATTTCAAGTAATAATCTTCTTAAACATTTAAAAGAAAACCCAGATGCATGAAAAGAGAGCTCCTCCACTGGTAGCAAAACAGAGCCAAATACTTCTTGTATGGCTATAATCACATTCACAGATGAGGATTTGCAACTTAGTTCTTACCCACACAACAGGCCCTTGTATGTTACAGGGTATATGCTTGAGCACAAAATTCGACACATCATGCTTAATTATGGATTTGCAGTAAACCTAATTCCAATTCATATAATGAGACAAATAGGCATCTCCATAGATGAATTGGCTCACAGCAAGCTGATGATTCAAGGCATCAACCAAGGTGGACAAAGAGCAATAGGTATGATTCCATATGATTGATTGCAAAATGTCATATCATCTTCTCCTTGGTCGCCCGTGGTTACATGAAACAGGGGTGGTTCCTCCCACTTTGCACCAATACTTTAAATATTATCAAGATGGAGTGAAAAAATGGGTTGTGGCCGAAAATCAACCATTCACTAAGGCCGAAGCATATTTTGCTGATGTAAATTTTACTTAGAGGATGAAGTGATTCTAGAAGCATTACCCATATCCATCCATATTTCCAATAAAGCTCACAAAGGGAAAGAAGTCCAAGACTCAGCAAGTGAGTCATTCCCTACCTCAAAGCATCAAAATAACTAAGAAAGTTGCAAGTCCGCACCAAAGGTAACACTTCCTACAGTCACAAAGGCAACTCCAGTATTGTGTTATGTGCCAAAGTGGCAATGAAAAGAGGGGAATTTATTGTTTGAGGCAACAACCAATAAAAAAAATCTCCTCTTTCAAAGGCCAACCCTGAGACATTACAAGAAGACTTAGTTCTTTAGCCCATGCCATTTCAAATATAGTGGTCTCTAAACCATCTCTTAAAGGGTTTATGAAGGCATCCACGTTCGTGCCTGCTACATCATAGACTGACAAGATAAATTCTTCTATAATTGAGCAATGGTCAGATGGGTAGTATGATCCCATTGTCTGCAAGCTTTTTGAGAAGGTTAGATATGGAAAAAGAGAACTACAACAACTAGCTGAACTTTCTCCTGCATAAACTGGTGATGTAATGCATGGATTAACTATGACACAATGCAAGTTATAAATGGCAAGAGAGAAAACGCTCCCAATAAGAGCTGGTATTGGGTCGACTCCCCCCAAGCTTGTTTACATTTTTGGAAAAAAAAAAAAAGCATCCACTCATCACATTACTGTTGAGGTTATTGATGAACCAAAGAAAAAAGAGTTAGCGCCATCACGCTCTTCTACTTTTAATCGGATTGGTAATACAACTTCACGTGCTTCAGTTTTTTATCGATTAGGGGGGAAAATGGCCATGTCTAATCAATAAACTCGGCTATAGAAATGGTTTGCACTCTCACGCCTTAGTCCATAGTCTCACAATGCCAAACCAAAAAGTGGCATCCAAACACTGTATCGACAAGAGTCGGATCTTATTGTGGCTAAAGGGGGTGATGAACCAAGAAGTTCAATCCCTTCTCGCATGAAATGGAGAATGAAGTTAGAAGTATCTTCAGGTAAAACTTTGGTTGTTAGGCAACACACTGTGGTTTTCACTAATCAGCGAAGCCATAATCTCGACAGTGAGAATGAGCCTATGCAAAGTGAGGATTCCGACAATCATCAGGAAGGATCTGAAGACATTGCCTCAGTTAACCATATCACAGTCCAAGTGGTTGAAGAACCTTCCTTAGATGATGAACTTAAGGAAGCTCCTTCAGTCTTTAAAGAAGGGGGTAAGCAACTATTGATGAACTCAAGAAGTTAAACATTGGCATTAAAGAGGACCTCGACCTACTTACATAAGTGTTTTGTTAAGTCCAGATGAAGAAACAACATACCTTAAATTTCTCCAAGAGTACAAATATGTATTCACATTGAATTACAAATAAATGTTTGGACTTGATCCCAAGGTGGCAGTTCACAATCTTCTGGACAAGCATGGTGTATGTCCTATCAAATAGGAACAACGCCGCTTTCTGTCTGAGTTGCTTACACAAATTGAGGTCGAAGTCATAAGTTGATTAAAACAGGCTTTATCAACAAGTAAAGTACCCAACATAGATTGCCAACATAGTACTAGTGAAAAAGAAGAATGGACAAATATGGGTGTGCATTGATTTCAGAAACTTAAATGATGCATGTCCAAAAGATGATTTTTCCCTTCCTATCACTAAACTCATGGTTGATGTCACTACGGGTCACGAAATCTTGTCATTTATGGATGGCTCACCAAGCCATAATCAAATTCAAATGACACCCAAGGATGAGGAGTCGACTACGTTTTGTACTCCAAAAGGGATATACTACTACCGCGTTATGCCTTTTGGCCTAAAGAATGTTGGGGCTACTTATCAATGTGCTATGCATAAAATCTTTGATGATATGTTTCACAAATTCATTGAATGCTACGTAAATAACTTGGTTGTAAAGTCCAGAAAGAGGGCAAACCACTTAAAAGATTTGTGTGACATCTTTAATCTATTATAAAGATATCAACTGAAGATGAATCCATTGAAGTGCGCATTTGGAGTTACTTCAGGAAAGTTCCTTGACTTCATAGTTTGACATCGTGGCATCGAAATCGATCAGTTATAAATTGAAGCCATCTAAAACATGTCAGAGCCTAAAGATATATATGAGTTGAAAAGCCCGCAATAAAGACTTGCTTACATCCGAAGGTTCATTTCAAACTTGGCAAGTCAATGTCAACCCTTTAATTGGTTAATGAAGAAAGACACACCCTTTGTATGGGATGATACTTATAGGAATGCTTTGAAGAAAATAAAAGAGTATCTCCTTAAACCACCAATCTTAGATGCACAAATTCTAAGAAAACCATTAATTTTTTATATTACAGCGTAAGAGCAGTCATTGGGGGCACTCCTTGCACAAACCAATGGTGAAGGAAAAGAAAATGTTATGTACTATTTAAGTCAGACTCTAGTAGGAGTAGAATTGAACTACTCGCCCATGAAGAAGACATGTTTTGCTCTCATCTTTGCTACAAAGAAGCTTTGGCACTACATATTGGCATATACTGTTCGGCTCATCTCACATGATGATCCCCTCAAGTACATCATGATAAGACTAGTACTCTCCAAAAGATTAGCTAAATGGGTTCTTCTCTTATCAGAGTTCGAGATCGCCTATGTGCCTCAAAAGGCAATGAAAGGATAAGCCTTGACAGATTCTCTTATTTATTACCCAATCCTAACAAAGTGGGAATTATCTGAAG
>JAOXJP010024501.1:0-17127 GCA_025762735.1 Platanus orientalis
TGTCTGACATTGTGTCACATTGTGAGAAGAGACTGGAGTGGTACATGTCCATTCAGACTGGAGATGATTTGAACTCGGTAAGGACTAGGACTATCCTGAACACAAGGCCAAAGGGGGGGCATCAAATTCAAAAAAACTACCACCGCACATATGATGTGTTTGCGACCAAAAGACGGTAGGGCATACAAAATCCTGGACACTACATATGCATATGCTCCCATCAGATAACAACTTGTTAAGGCTGTTAGTTGGGCCGGGTTGCCTAAGGCCAGATTTGTTCGGTGAGAAATTTATATGAGCTGGGTAAATGTGAGTTTGGGCTGAGATTTTAGGCCCAAACTAACTCGGGCCAAGCTCATACAGCCTTAGCCCGGCCTGGCACAAGCTATAGAATGCATACGTATACATATGCTAATAAGCTTAAAAGAAAGAATGAGTTTTGGTGGAGAGGGATTGCTGTTTTGAAAAAAGAAATAATTGGGTTTATAGGATTGTTGGTTTGAGGGGAATAAATGGGTTTCGATCAATAAAAAATCAACAAGAATTGTCTATCTTTACACAAACCTCTATAGGCGTGCCATTGGTTGACTTGTTTTTGAATTTTATGTCTTTTTTTTAACACTTACTTTTTCAGCTGAATTCTTTTTTGGACATTTTAACCCTAAAAAAACAACACATGTCAGTTTATAATTCTCTTTTCTTTTTCTTTTTTTGTTTTAAGGGACACACACACACACTTATCTTGTTTATTACTTGAGAACTATCAATTTTGTAGTGATGGAAATTGAATAACAATGGAATAAAACAAGATTATTATTATTATTGCTTTAAATGCAAATGAGGATCAATCGCAGGCTAGGTCCAATTGCAGATCACATAGATAGCTGCGAACATCAAGTCAGTCCCAAACTTTACTTCAGTCACCATTTGTGGTTTTAGTCGCGACTCACTAGTTCAGTCATGGTCATTTTATCAATTGTGATTCAATTTGCAAGTTGCGACTCTCTTGTTTTTCTTTTCTTCTTCAATTTAGGTTTAAGTTGCTGATTCATCGGAGCATAGAAGGTGTTGTTATCATGTTTCTTAAAGATAGTCAATGCTCCCAATAAATCGAGCAAGGTATTGTGGTCAAGCTAACTTCAAGATACAATCTAGTTCAAGTAGAACCATTGTCTCTTTATATATTTATATTCTCCAATAAAGACAAATGACACCTTGCTGCATTCTTAAAGCCCAGAAGTCTTAGTGAGTTTTGTAGAAAATGTAACAGTATAACGACGTTGTGAAACAGTTTTCTTAAATCAATATCACTCAAGAAATCAAGGTTATTTCTTTCAAGGAGAATACCAATTCTCAAGAGGATGATGCATAGTTGAATAAGGTGATCTCTTTTGATAGTTAGTGCGGATCCAAAAGAGTCTTGGTTACAAGAACTTAAAGTTGAGTTCTTCTCATGGAAGAAAACTAATTCAAGAGCAAAAAAGAAGAATGGAAGAATGAGAGAGAGAGAGAATAAGATGAAAAACACAAAGTTTTTTTTTTTTCCTTCTTCATCAAAGAGCCTTTGGAAAACATGCAGTAGCAGCTGCCAAACCTCTTCCTTCTTCCTCTCCTTTTCTCAAAAAAAAATTCTAATGCAAAAATCACCCTAGTTCGTTTGTTCAAGCCTTATTTAGAGAGAGAGATGTTCTAATCCACTCCCACACATCTTTGTAGATATGGAAGGTGGGAGTGGTTAGTCACCATTCTTTATTCTTCTCATGGCTTACGGTTGTTCTATTTCTATTTTAGAAACATGGCAATTGTTGGTCCCAAATTTTGAAATAACTCAACAATCCTCTAATTAGTTTAAAATTTTGAAAATAGGTATTATGGGTTCTTAAGAGAGATTGTTGCACAAAAGCAAAGGTGTTGTCAATCTTGAACCTTTACATAGTTGTAACACCAAATTTCGTTGTTTTCAAGGAATTTTGAAATTTGTGTGTTTAAATTACTCAGTCATATAAGGGTTGGTTTATTATTTTATTAGTGGGGACTCTCACTATAAGTTTCTTCCATGAAGCTTGTTAATACAGTTGTTTAACACAACCAACTTCTGATTAACTTCTTGTCTCACAAATTGTAACTAAAGCAAATCATACATAAAAGAATGAACTTGTTGCATTGATCAATATATTTTTACATAAGCTTCTATGAAGCCTTTACAATGATTTAAACATAAACTATATAAGCCTATCTCTCCTTGTTGGCACCATGGAGCTTAAGCTTGATTTCCTTTACTATCTTCTTTAGAACTTACAGAGGTTCAATGGATGTGCTAAGTTCTTGAAGAGAGGAAGCCTTGGATGTGTGCTTGCTAAGAGGAGAATATCTTGAGAGTCTTGAACATGTGGGTGCTTGAAGAATAAGGCAAAAATATCCCTTATACATTAATCACGGGTATATATAACTGAATTAAGAATTAAGGGTAGAAACCCTCTTATTGTGGCAATCTTTGATGTGACTTGATTTGGGTTCTTCATTGTATCTTGCTGCAAATCAAACGGCCAAGACAATCTCCAAAGATATATGTGAAACTCCTATTTGGTATGGTAATATATTGTCCCATCATTTTGTCTATATTGGGGACCCTTTTACATGATTTTGCATAAGTTACATATTAAAAAGTGATTTTGTTCTATAGGTCGCAACTAAGTGGTCAGTTGCACTAACCTGGCTTGGTCCCTGACTGCCTAGTTAGTTGCGACAATCGCTATGCGGGCGTGACTAAATGGACAATCACGACGTTTTGGCTTGACCTGTGATTGGATGGTCGGTCATGACAACTAGTAAGAGGGGTGCAATAGGTGTGAGTAGCTAGTCAGTAGCGGCTTCTAGGGAATTTTGGTAGTTGTTATAGTCGTGGGATTTTTCTTGTGTCTACAATAGTGTAAACATGATGTTGTCTTTTGAGATACAATAGACTATGCCTTAAACTAATCTTTTTGACAAACAACTTGTTACATGCATAATCCTTATAGCAAGGTTTTACTCATTCACACAAATTAACATCTTAAGGTCATTGATATATCTTGGTTTTATTAAGTGCTTTAGAGATAACCTAAATCTCATAAAAAGTGACCAACTTTCACACTCAGATAAGTGGGTATCTTTCAAAAGCTTATACTTTTCCCAACCTAATTTAGGTTTATATAACTCATTAAGAGAACTTAACTTCTTGATCTTCATCATCTATAAGGAAAGCATTTGTAGGAAATCAACACATGTTCTACATGAATTACCTTTTGTAAGAACATCACGCAATTCATCTTTAAGGAACACATTTGTAGGCATATCATAGGAACGAGCAAATTCATTAAATGAAAGTTGTGCTTACAAGTTGGTTATATTTGGTTTGTTTTTCTATTTAACTTGAGAGATAATCAAGTGGGTTTCTCATTAAGCCTTGGATAGTCAAGTTGAGTTTCTTTATACCAAATACACCTTTTACAGGCTTACCAATCTCATTCCCCTTGACTTACAAGAGGTTAAATCCTTATTAAGGCCTTTTGATAATAGGTCTGTCAAATTTTCTTTAGACTTCACATACTGTACAACCACAATGTCGTCAGTGATAAGACCCCTCACATGATTGTGCTTCAAGCATACGATCCTGGCTTTCCCATTGTAATTCTCACTTTATGCTTTCAAAAATAATAACTTGATTATTAGAATAAATGGTTATTGCCGATACAAGCTTATCTTATATTAGTACATCTACTAATACATTTCTTAACCGTTGTGCTTCTTCTCCTGCCAATAACATGGCTATAAACTCTGACTCCATTGAATAATGGGTTAAAAATACTTATTTTTTTGGAATTCTAGGAGATAGCACCTTTAGCCAATGTGTAAATCCAAGCAGTCATTGATTTAGACTCATTCAATTATGAATTCCAGGTTCTATCACTGTGTCCCTCAACTGCAGTGGGATACTTGTTATAACGTAGGCCATAATTCATGGTTCCTTTTAGATACCTTATAATTGAATTCAACACACTCCAATATATACTACTTGGATTACTCGTGTATTTACTCAACATCTCTACTACAAAGGCAATATCTGGCCTAGTGCAGTACATGGCATACATTAAGCAATTGATAACTTGTGAGTACTTATATTGCGATACACGGTCTTCTTTGTTCTTCGTCAACCTTAGGTTGGGATTCACAGGTTTAGTTGCTGGATTACATTCAAACATATCGAATCATCTCAATATAGTTGGATTGTGAAATTACAATCCCATCATCATCTCGGATGATCTTGATTCCTAGGATAACTTTTGTAACCCTTAGGTCCTTCATGTGGAATACCAATGAAAGAAACTTTTTTGTGTCCTTGACACAGCATAAATTAGTTCTAAATATGAGCATATCATCAACATATAAACTGATTATCAAACATAATTCTCCATTGGTCTTTGAAGAAACATGTATGTCTCTGTCGTTGGATTTGAATCCATTGCTAATGAGAGTTTTTCGAAAATTTTCATGCCATTGCTTAGATGCTTGCTTTAATCCATATAAGGATCATATCAATTTACATACTTTCTTTTATTGTCTTGGTATGACATATCCTTTTAGCTTATTCATATAAATCTCTTCTTCTAATTGGCTATTTAGGAATGTTGTCTTTACATCAATTTGATGTATCATAAGATTCTTGATCTCAACCACAACCAATAGTAAACATATAGTCAAGATCCTTGCTACTAAGACAAAAGTATCAAAGTAATCAAAGTCTTTCTTTTCATTGAACCCCTTATCATCTTTCTTTTGAATATCCACTTACACCCAATTGACTTACACCATTAAGGAAGATCCACTAATATCCAAGTGTCATTGGACATTATCAAGTGTATTTCATCATCTACCGCTTCTTTTTAAAACATCGTATCATGCGATTTCATTGCTTCTTAGTAGGATAGTGGATCTCCTTTTGCCATGCAGACAATGAAGTCAGGACCGAAGTCCTCGTGCTTTCTCTTTCTATTTCTCTTTCAATGTGTAATTTGTACATCTTCAATGGGTTTATCCTTGTTCCTTGAGATATGGTCATTCACACCTACTATTTCCACATTCTTTTCTTAAGTGAAAATGTATCATTGAAGAATTTAGCATCAATGGATTCTACGATGGTGTGTGGAGAGTTTCCATATTCAAAAATTTGTATGCTCTGTTTGTCATTGAATAACTAATGAATGCACAATCAGTTTCTTTTAGACCTACCTTAAAGGTGTGTTCATTTGATAACTTTACTTGAATTAGATAACTTAAAGTTTGAAGCAGCTTATGTGGGCATCTTTCCTTTTCATACTTGATATGGAGTAACATCCAGTTTCTTCAGAGGAACTTGGTTCAGTATATGACAAGCAGCCATCAAGGCTTCACCCCATAGATTTGGGTATGCTCCAGAACTTATCAGCATCACATTCACCATTTTAGTTAAGGTGATTCTTTCTTTTAGCAACTCTGTTTTACTGTGGTGTGTGTGGTGTTAAGGTCACTTTGTACATTCTACTTTTTTCACAAAACTTGATGAATTCAGAGTCTATATATTCTCCTCCTTTGTTTGACCTTAAAATCGTGATCTTCAAATTGAGAAGATTCTTAACTTCAGCTTTGTAGGTCTTGAACTTTTCAAATGCTTCATCCTTAGTCCTTAGAAGAAACACATAAATATATTTGGTCATATCATTAATGAATGTTATGAAGTATCTTTTTCCTGATCTAGATAGTGTGTCAATCATTTCACAAATATAAGTGTGAATAAGATCTAGCACATTTGATGATCTTTACACACTCATAAATGAATTGTGTGTGACATTGCATTTGTTGCATGTGATGCAGTTGTCACCTGTTGCATTACCTAGATTGGTAATTAATCCTATATTTGCCATGTGTTTGATTTTGTTATAATGATGACTTAATCTACCATGACATATATCACAAGACTTAATCAAATAATCAAAAGTAGAAGACATTTCATTAATAATGTTAAGTTTAAACATTCCAAAGATGGAAAATTCTTAACCTACAAATACACCACACTTAGAGATTATAATTTCATCAAACTTAAACACCATCTTCAATCTATGCTTGCTCAGAAGTGATCCGGAAGCCAAGTTCTTCCTGATGTCAGGGACATGTATGACTTCTCTAAGGGTAACAGTTTTCTCAAAGGTAAACCACAACTCTACTGTGCTTTTCTCAATTACTTTGGAGGATGAGTTTTCCACGAACATATTCATGCATCCTCCATTACTTTGTAGGAGGTAAACAAATCTTTGTTTCCACAGATGTGCTAAGTAGCGCAATGTCAATCCAATTGTCGACTTCCTCTTCCACTACATTGGCTTTAGTGATTACAATTTTTATATCATCGTCATGGATCCTTCTCTTGTTCTTGTTATTTTTTTTTGTTATAATTGACATCATCACCTTGCTTCTTATTGTGTCAAAGCCTAGCCACATGCATTGACTTTCCACAGCTGTAGCAATAAAATTTATTGTTTAGCTTCTTAACAGGTTTCTTATTGCCTTTGTTAGGCTTCTTAAATTATTTTTTATAAGGTGTGAAATGACCCTTAGATTTAGCTTTCACCACATGTTAGGCATCAGCTTGATGAAGTAAAGTAGGTAACCATTCTTGGAACGGGTAAGCCGAGGTGACTAAAACATTCCTTAGATGTAATCAAACCCCAAACCTATGTGTAATCTCTGGTTTGATCTTTATAGCTAGAGGGGATTTTTCAAAAATTTCTTTCAAAGTGTCTAGTCACACCCCATGACTGATGGAAACTTCATTTCATGCACCTAAGTGCTAACATGCACGTTGTTTGGCTAAGATTCTAGGATGCTGCATACTATCTCTCACGTTGGATCTGAGTCCTTTAGGAGAATAGGTATCATGCATGTGGTTTCGCTACTAATCTTCGTAGGTCACAAGATTGAGAGATCGCTACTAGATACGTTGAAGATGCTACACACACACACACAAAAGAGAGGGATTGATCCTTCCTTACGAGGTATAAATTTGGCACTCACAATCTACTTATAAAGCTTTAATCTTTCAAATGATATTTTCTTTCATCTTCTGTACCATCTCACAAGAAGTTTCTTTGTAACTTTTTTAATCTTTCAACCACTGATGCCAAAATTGTATACAAAGACAATAATCCTGTCTAAGAGATAGCATGTTTTTTTATAAGGTCATCTTTCCACTTCTAAGAAATACCATTTCTTTTATAAGGGGTTAATTTCGTTTCCATCCTTTCTAGAATAAGGTCCCAAATAGATGTTAACCAATGGGAGGCAAATTGAATTTGTTGTTTATATACCTACAAGTATGAAGAGATTGAAGAGGTATAGTGTATACAGACTTAGACATCTATTTGGTGATTCTTACAAGTTCGAGGTGATTGTTACATGATATACAAGGCTTTCTTCAACTGACATACCTTTCCTTTTTCACTTGAGAACTGAAATCTAGGTGGTGGTGTCATGTAGATTTCTTCTTATTCTAGATTTCCATATAAAAAAACATTCTTAACAACAAATGAAAAAATGGGTATATATCCTTGGTTTGTAACTAAGGATATAAAAACTCCTACAAAGTTCATCTTTCTTACTAGATAAAATGTCTTTTGACAGTCAATACCAAAGGTTTGAATGTACCATTTTGCTACTAACATAGCCTTATCTTGTTTAACTAAACCATCCAATCTATGCTTCACTACAACTATCTATCTGCATCCAATTGGTGTCTTTCCTCTAGGAAGATTTATTAACTCCCATGTTTGATATTTTTGTCAATGCACCTATCTCTTCCTCCATTGTAACTCTTCAATTTGATTATGAAAGAGCATTTTGCACACTGCAGAAGACAAAGAAGATGAGAGACACTAGAAGGAAAGAGATAAGGCATGTAGGAAACAAAGCATCACATAGGATATTGAGTACAAGACTATAAATCCCTTCTAAGAGTAATAGGAATATCAAAGTCATTATCATGAGAAGACGGAATGTTACCTTAGAGAAAGAATTAATATTGTCTTACTTTTTATGCAAGTACACCTTTAGATATCTTATTTTACGTAATTATATTTTGGGATCTCTTAAGATAATGTATTGGTAAAATATTAGTCTTGATCAAGGAACCCTTTGCAAAACAAATATCTAATTTAGAGAATTTCAAGACTTATCGTTTGTTGTGTTATTTGTTGGACGGTCATAAAAAATTATTATAAAGCTCCAGAAGAAATTTATATATCATAGTTAATAATCATCTCATCACACTATTTTGTCCTTCAGAATCTTTGAGGTGGACTTGTTCAATGATGGATCCATTCCCCTAATTAAGCATAAAACATGTGACAAATAATGAGTGCAAAATTATTCTAGTAGTCTTGTGTCAATAGACTAAAATTTCATTTAGATAGGATATAGGCAATATCCTTATTTGCATTGGTTTATTTAGGAACTATCGAGATCGAAGACGATAAGGGGAGAGCTGACTATAGAGGAGGTTTCGGTTTTTTTTTTTTTTTTTTTTTAATATGAAATACAAATGGGAGATGAGAAATGGGTTAGGTATTCATATGTTATATTCTACATATCATGGCTTACAATATCATAATATAAATATTAATTAGTTATAATGGGCGGAACTGGAATACAGACAATGTACTAATAAGCATAGTTGCTAATCAAAATACATTGAAGCCCAATTGCTAATTGGGATAGACATCCTAATTAGACACTGGGCTTGTTTATTTCAATATATATATATATATATATAACAGCTTTACTTACAATTGGTACGTATGATTTACTTTCATGTCTTATCCTACCTCCTTTTCTTCTTCCTCTAGTTGGGTTAAGACTTTGTGAATGAAGTATTCACTTCTTAAGAACTAATCTCTTTTCATATTTCAATGTAGCAATACTATTTAAAAGACTGGTATTGCAGCTTTAATCAACACGGGCAAGATTGCTGAGGAACTTCATATTCACGGAACAAAGAAACATAAATTGGCTAAATGAATTTAAATAAAAAAACTTTGATTACTATGTAGCTAGGCATGCTAATCCATGGATATTTTATTCAAAAGTTATAGAAATGTAATCAAACTGGGTTTAAAAATTGATAATATTCACACAAACACATAAAAAAATAAAAAAAAACCTATACCCTTTTTTATGAGAGTTTAAATCCAATCCGTAAACTATCTCTTCCTAAACTAAAACTATAAAAAAAAAAAAAAAAACCAAAACTATATATTTATTAAACAAAAACTATAAAAAAAAACCTAAACCATCTAATCCAATTTTTATAAAAAATCTAATCACAATCTGCACTACGAAGGTTGACTTGAACAGGAAATGAGAGTGCTCCGTCCCCGTTGCCGATCAGAATCGTGTGCTCCCCGGACGGCAGAAGGATATAACCAGTGTTCTGGACCAAATTCAAACTCTTGCATGCATTAAACACAAAATTCACATTCTCACTCTTCCCTGCTGGCACGAAAACCCTTTGGAACCCAATCACCTGTTTGGTAGGGGTTCCCACAATGCCGGCTGGAGGCTGGGAGTATACAAAGACCACCTCAGACCCATCAAGGCTTCCTATGTTCTGTACTTCAACCTCAACCTCGAACTCCAACTCTTTATCACAAGTCAAGTCGTCAACCAGAGCAGCTGGGCACGAAGGCCTATATGAATCCTCCTCATAAGTGAGGTCACGGCAGTGTTGGGTCTTTCCCAATGTAGCATGCACCGATCTCTTAGAGGATATTATCTGATGGGTGAAGTTGGTGTAACTCAAACCGTAACCAAAAGGATAGACGGTTGGGCCATTGAAGAACTTGTAGGTTCTTCCTGGGTAGCCCAATGTATCAACCGGCCTTAGTGACATGGATGTCATTGGCAGCTGGTCCGCGTAGTCAGCTTCGTACCATGTAACCGGTAATCTTCCTCCTAATAAGATATAAAACACATACAAGAATAAATCACAGATCGATCCACCAAAAGAAAAGAAAAAATCTGTAACTTTCTACACTTTTTCTATGGCTGTTTGATTGTCAAGAAAAGGAAAGGAAAAACTTCTATACCACAATTTTCATGTGAAATGGAGGATTTTCATGCAAGAGTTGTGTGAAAATAAAATGGCAACAGACACAGAAAAAAATTAGGTGCATGAGAAAATTTTGAAAATAAAAGATTTCTTATTCTTGGCAACCAGACAACCCAAAAATAATTTTCTTGAGAAAATTTTGCATCACAAGAAAAACCAGCTTTTCATGGTAACCAGACAGGACCTAAAAGGATTGAAGAAACAAGAAAAAAACTTACCAGGATTGGATTTTCCAAAAACAGTTTCGGCAATGGCACGGCCACCACTCTCGCCAGGATAGCCAGCCCAGAGAATGGCTTTGATCTTAGGGTTATTCTTGGCGAAAGAGATATCAACACCACCACCAGACATGATCACAAGAATGACTGGACCTTTAGCCTCATCAGCAACCATATTGATTAGATGAGTTTGGTGACCGGGAAGTAGGAGATCAATTCTATCCCTACCCTCAGCCTCAACTGATAAATCCAAACCTGCAACAATGATTGTAGCATCTGCATTCTTTGCAGCTTGCACGGCTGGGGAAAACAAGGTCATGTTACTGCACGCCACATCACCACATCCTAGTGCATATTCCACTTCAGCAAACGCCTTGAAGCCTTCTTGAGGAGAGGTATACTTGCATGGAATACCTAGGTTGATACAATATTGAATGAATTAGCTAGAGTAGTTATTCATGACAAATTAATATTGAAATGTATCCCAAAAATTCTAAAGCAAACATGCCTATACCTGCATAATTTCCGATCATGGGTTTTGTGGCATTAGCGTGGGGTCCAACCACAGCAAGTTTTTTAAACGAACCAGAGTTCAAAGGCAAGGTATTGTTCTCATTCTTAAGCAATACAATTCCTTCCCTGGCTGCCTCATTTGCTAACTCAGTATTTTCATGGGAGCAGATATCCTTCTTCCCCAGAGAAGTGAAGGAACCATCGAAAAATCCAACTCTCATGAGCACAACATAGAGGTATTTCAAAGACTTGTCTATGTCTCCTTCTCTCACTTTTCCTATCAAGGTTGCATTCTCGGCATAGTTGGTGTAGTAAACTCCACAGTCCAAATCCAAGCCTGAAAAAACACATATATGATCAGTGACAAAGTGATGAAATTAAAACATGGATATTAATTAATGTAATGTGAAGTGAACATAAACATGCCTGCTTTTAGAACTTGTGCGACGGCATCCTCGTGTGTGTCACCAAGCCATTTGTGATTGTCAACCATAACTTCTATCGAATCACAGTCGGAGACTATGTAACTAAAACAATAATTAGTGATTAATATTAGTAATTACACATAAGAAATAAAGGTTAAAAAGAGACCATTGGAATGTAAAAATTAACTATGATTAAGATAAAATTATTTCCTTACCCATGAAGACCCCAATCTCCTCTTATAGTTTCTCTCAAAAGGTGTGCATCAGCACAAGTTGGAATGCCATTAACACGGTTAAAAGAGCACATAACACTACTAACATCTCCTTCTTTAACACACATCTCAAAGGGACGATTAAAGGTCTCCAACAGATCTTGCTCAGAAACCTAAAAAAAAACATATATTTATAAAGCAATAATAATCAAAATTTTAAATAATAGATTTAAGCCAAACTAATAAAAATAACTTTATTTACCCTGGCATCAAAATGTAGGCGATCAACTCCAAGCCAATTCTCAAGATCATAAGCAGCATAATGCTTACAACAAGCAGCAACCTTGAGAGGCCTTGAGTTCAAGTCTTCTGTGACCTCATGTCCCTCAACGTCTTGCAAACCTCTAACGTAATTTACTCCATAAGTACCCACCACAAATGGATCTTCACCTGGCGTCTCCAAGATTCTTCCCCATCTAGGGTCTCTGATCACATTAATGTTTGGACTCCAAAACGTCAAACCGGAATGCCCTAGGTTATACATAGCTCTTGCTTCTGTCGAGACAACCTACAATAATAACATACATCAGTGAAAACCCTTAAATACCCAGTTTAGAGAATGTATCTATTATGCCGAAAACAATCAACAAGTAATCTTGTGGCTTCATGAGACGTACACATACATAAAAAAGGTGAAAATACTAGTACTAGCCAAGAAAGTGAAAAACACTTTTTGGGGTATGTGTACGTCTCCTAAAGACACAAAATTAAGTGTGGGCAGGAGAGGATCTTCTCTCAAAACATAGATTAAATTATGTGTTACCTGGCCTATAGTCTTCCATAGAGAAGCGTTGAAGGAAGCTGTGGTAAGAATAACTGTGGGAAAGCTTGTTGCACCAGGAACAACTTCATCAAAAAAGGTGCCATGACCGGTTGTAGCCACACCATGCAGTGCTTCGGACCACCACTTATAGCTGGGTAACCCAAGCCTAGAGACCCCGGCTGCATTGTCTCCGAGCTGTTTCACCTTTTCTGCTAGTGTCATCCTGTCGACCAAATCCTTGGCCCTGACCTCAAATGGAAGTGATTTGTCGCAGAAGATGAAACTAGACATATCTAATCCTAACTGAGCGAACCTCTCAGGTTCACATACCCTAGTGAAATTTTTAGCAGGTGCATCAGAAATAGATGATGGAAAGTTTCTTGCTGAAACGTTGTAGATGACAAATAGTAGTAGAAACATTGAAGAGAAAACTCTGAAGGTCGCCATCTCTGCGTAGATGGAAAAGAGATGGAGAAGGGAAGAGAACGTGAGATTGGATGGAATGGAAAAGAGATGGTGACTGTGTATTTATAAGGAAAATAAATGGATAATGATATAGGTAAATGTTTATCTTATTCTATAGTGATAGAGTTATAATGTAATTTGATTCCACTTTATTAATCAACACAAGAGCTCTTATCATATTGGACCTCTATTTTATACGTAACTGAGGATTAAAAAGAAATTGAATAGAAGGGTGCGTTTTGGACCTTTCGGTAAGGATATGAGAGATATCTCCTAAGGTATCTCTTTTTTCTTCGTGATCAATAGAAGAAAACAAGGTTGGCCTAGTCTCTCTCTTACTCTCCATAAGGTACTGTTTTAATTTAAATTCTATTGTTTTTTATAGTATGTTCACCTTCCCTCTCTAAATGATATTCTTAGAATTTAACCAATGTTTATATTTATCTAATATATGATCATCTATATCTATAATTAAAGCAAAGAATTCTTTATCCGAATTTCTCTCTATTTGTCTCTAAATCCTACGTTTAGAATGTGTATGCGAGAGATTTATGAGAGAATATGAGAGAGATTGATGAGAAATAGGAAAGAGAGTTTTCCAAGAGAGAAATTAGGAGAATTAAGAAAAAAGTTGAGACAGAGACGTGGGAATGAAAGAGAGTTTTTGTAAGGAGGTTCATGGCCTCCAGGATATTGGGTTTTCTATTCTCACTACACCTCTCTCAAATACACGCAGGTTTCTCTCTTCTCCTGCAAATCCTTAAACTTAGAACTGTAATTTCTCTCAATCTTTATTTCTCACTCTCTCCATCTACGGTGGAACGTCTGAAGTTAATGAATTGAAATTGTTTACTACAGCTTGAAGTGTGGTAAAGTGTATCCAAAAATAGTGAAAATTACCCACCGAAAAGTGAAAATGACCAATCAATTTTTTTTCACTTTTTGGTGGTACGTGTCGCATTGCAGACAATGCCACACTTTACCACACTTCAAGCTGTAGTAGATGACTTCATTAATGCGTTGCGATAAGGATGTATTTATGAGATCCATTGACAGTGAGAGGATCGTCTACCGTTCGAACTCCTCTACAGTTACGAACGGGCCTAGTTCGAACTGTAGACGATCCTCTCTGTGTCCTATTGACACCACAATACTATAAGAGCTCTAATCATGTCTTGTCAAGACGGAAAGATAAGATGCAGTACCAATCAACGGGTGAGACAAACAAAGGGTGCCTCTATAAATACACTAAATGTATAGGAGGGTGTTTTGGTAAATAACAGTAGTTAGTTCATGTGTATTTTATCAAAATACCCTTTGTTAGGCTGGATTAGTACTGGTAGGGGTGGAAATGTTCAAAACCAAGACGAAATAAACGGGTTGGCCTGCCAACACAAATTATCACATTACCTGCAAACCTAACACAAACCTAGGGTCGACAGTAAACATGTTTCAGGTCGAAGTGCGTCGATCTGCTTTGACATGGCTAATAAATGGGTCTGATTTGGGTTGAACTATAGTCGTATACCCTTATCTCAACACGGCACGAACCTGACTGCCACCATGAATTGCCACCCTTAACTGGTGTGAACTTAATACTCTATGTTTGGCATTGCTAAAAATAAGTACTTAAGCTGTTTTTTGCTTAAAATAAGCAGAAAAACTACTTTTTGTTTGCTTGGTTATGCATACAATAAATACTTTCGAACAAAAAAAAAAAAAAAAAACTGTTTTAAGTAGAACCAGTTTCTCGCCTAATTATTGTTTATTGTTTTTATTTTTATTTTACAAGAGTGACCATGTGCATGTGTATTAAAATTTCATGATATTTGGGCAAAAATACCTTTTAGTTATAATCATTCCAAATATAATGAAATGCCAAAAATATTCATCTAAAAGAGGATGAAATACCAAAAAATATCTTCATAAATAATAATAAAATATCAATATAATATAAAATACCCAAAATACTATGTAATATAAATTAAAAAAATACCAAAAATATCATTCTATTATAAAATTGAAAGATATCTTTTAATATAAAAATAACAAAATATCAAAAATAACCTTCTAAATTAAAATAAAAACCACCCTTCTAATATAAAATAAAATACCCCTTAAGTAAAATATAATATTTTATTATAAATAACAAAATATTCTTCGAATAATAAATTGTAAAATACCAAAAAACTTTATAATGTAAATTAACAAATCAAAATACCATTTTAATTTAAATTCATACAAAAAAAAACTCATTTTGGAATGTGTACATTGCATTATTTATATATATTTTATTTGTTTTATATGCCACTAGGGTTGTGCATAGGATCAGTCTAACATGAATTGGTCTAACTTAACCTAACCCAAAATTTGACTAGAAAAGGCTCGGTTAGAGCATAAATCCGATGGGTCCCAGGCCTAACTTTAAGCCTAAACTTAAGTTTAGGTCATGTGTGGGTTAACCTTAGATTGGTCTAAGGTTCGAGACATGATACTTTCTAGATATATTTATATAGGTTTTTTATTTATTTATTTAATTTTTAGTTTTTATAATGAATTGATGGATCTTGTGTCAACTTACCTATAGATTGAAGTAGGGTCATGCTCGGGTTAAATTCTACTCAAGCTCACTAAGGTTTGACTGGACCGAACCCATGTACACTCTTATATGTCACATGGTGACAACAGTCTTAATTGTTGGATAACACATGCATTGAACTAATTTTAAAGCATAAAAAGATATTTTAAAAATTAGACTTATTTCTTATATATGGAACTTTAAGATATAGTGGTCAAGGAAAAGTGTTTAAATTTCCAATAAGCATTTATAATTTATATCTACCAAATAATATATGATGTTTCAATAAGTGCTTTTAGAAAAGTACTTATACAAAATCACTTTTTTGTAATTTAAACAATGCCAAATGCATATGGCTGAAAATGCAAACCCAAATCCAGAAAGGGTGGGTTTGAGTTGATCACGCAACAACTTAGCACTAAAACAACATGGACCATTTATTACTAGATCGAAAATGTCAACCCAAACCCATAAAGGGCCAGGTTCGGTCGGGTTTAGTGTAGTAGGGTCAGTCTGGAGTTGTAAATCCTATTTTCAGGCTGGGATTAGGTATGAATGAAGTTAGTGCAAATAGGTGTGAATGGCACCATCAGGGGCTGATGCATCAGCACCGAAAGGTGATTTACACTTTTTAAGGGGCGTTTATCACTTTTCGGCGCTGGTGTGTCCACACCCTGGCACCGTTTGCACTTATTTGTACGAACTTCATTCGGTACCTAATCTTCTGGGCCTATTTGGGACATAAAAGAAGAATCCGGAAAGAGCTCATGATGAAACCAATCTGTTAAGGAGGATAGAGTTCAAAATCCTCTACAGTTACGGACGGGTCTATCGTAGCCAGAAGCGTGGTTTTGATTTGACTGAATTTTGAAATTCAAATATTTCAAGTAAAAAAAAAAAAAAAAGACCCACATAGGCTCATTCGTGAATTTTTCGTATTTCACTTCACATCCATTAATTTATACAATCTAACTTCTGTGTGTTGGAGCTTCTGAGGTGTGTACCTACCTTGTGTGATGCCATTTACTCATGTTCAAGGTTGTGTTTCCTGATTTACAAATTTTTTTAACTTGCCAATATGAAACTGGTGATTACTATTATGCTTTCATGCAGCACAGACCATAGCTATTCCGAGTGATGTTCAAGCAAATAATTAAGTTTGATAATCCCAAGTCACCAACTACAATGAATGAACCAGCAAGACACAAGCACGCTGCATTATATCTCATTTCAGAAGAAGATTCTAGTAGTAAAGCAACCTTTACATGATGGTATATAACACAGTATATAGCATGTATCAAACACGGTTTAGTCTGAATAGCAAATAAGAGTTCAATTCATACCAGAAACCCTTGAACATAAGAAAATAATCAGTGCAATTGGAATCAAAGGTGATCAACTCCAAGGTACAATGACTTCAGTCATTTATAGACCTTGCACAAGTCTTAAGGCGCGACTCGAATAGCTCAGAGCTTCCAAAAGAAAAAACAAGATAAAGTTGGATAAAACTAGGAAGACTGTTTGCTGTGTAGTTTTCTGTGTATCTACCTAAACACTTCTTCATCTTCTCAAAGAAATTGGGGAGCCCAACAATGGTGGTTCACCTTCTTAGGCTGCTTTTTTTTTAGAAGCTAATCAATACGCATTTAATTACTTAATGTGATTTAGATTAGTTACCCATTTTGTATAAATGAAATATATATATATATATATATATAT
>JAOXJP010024511.1:0-17127 GCA_025762735.1 Platanus orientalis
TTTCTATATTGCTTTGTTTATTTCTAGAGTTTTTAGCTTGAACCCACAGATTTCTTCATGTATAATTTTGTCAACCGGTTTTTTTTTTTTTTTCCAGGTAAAGAGGTAATTTATTGAATAAGAAAAACATGCAAAGTACAATGATAAAGGATCACCGCGCAAGTGATATGAAGATAAAGCTAAAGAAAACTAATACAGCAACAGTATTACAATAACTGACACCATATGGCATTCCACTCCCGATCCTTAAAATTCGACCATACTAACACTGACTCAAATAGAGATTTGTAAATGAAAGATATCACCTCTTCACAGCTCAGGAACTTTTTCTCAAAGATCTTCCTATTTCTTTCTTTCCACAATCCCCAATAAATAACACTCGGTAGCACATACCAAATGGACATGGAAAAGCTTCCAAGACCATAAACCCACCAACCCATAATTAGGTCATTAAAAAACTTTGGAAAAACCCAAGGAATTTGGAAATGAGAAAGGAAAACGTCTCACACCCTTTTAACTATAGAACAGTGAATGAAAAGATGACTTACTGACTCCGACTCTTCCATGCATAGGGTGCATCTATTAGCCAAATTCTAGCATTTACTCTGAAGATGATTTAAGGTAAGAATTTTATCCAGGAAACTATTCCAAATGAAAAAGGAAACTCTTGATGGGATATCCGAATTCCAGATGCCTCTATGGGGAATCAAAAGTAATGGGCAATTTGTTAATTCCAAATAGTACAATTTAGGAGTAAAACAACTCTTATGATTTAGCTTCCAAATCCACGCATCCTAGCCATCCATAGAAGGATTGAAATTCCGTAATGTTTCTAATAACCTGATCATCTCTCCAATCTCCCAATCATTAGGATCTCTTCTTAATCTAGGATCCCAAGATCTAATATTAAAATCATAGCAGTTACCCACTGAGGCCTGAGGCTCCAAAGCAAGTCGATGAATGATTGGGAATGCCAAGATCTACTTTTAAGCTTTCTTCGTTTCTATATTGCTTCATTTATTTCTATGGTTTTTAGCTTCATCGCTATAAAAACTTTTTTTATCCGATTTGTAGGGTTTTCTTTGTGTTCCATATCTTTCATCAGTTTCTACATTCCTCTGCTATTAAAGTGTACTTAGTTGTTTTATATTTTCATACATGTTGTTCTTCTATGTTTTCATACTCTTCTATGTCCTTGATATTTCATGATAGTGCTGGTGGTGATATTACAGTGGGTGGTGATGCTAATGCATTGTGACATTTTGTGATGGCATCTATGTTTTCCCACTCTTCTATGGCATGCATACTTTGTGACGGAGGTGGTCATAATGCTATGGCAGGTGTTGATGGTGGTCTATGATGATTGACATTTTGTAATGTCCTCCATGTTTTCATAATCTTCTATATCACAGATACTTTGTGATGGTGATGATGATGATATTGTGGTGATTGCCATTTTGTAATGGTGATGGTGGTGATACTATGACAATTGACATTTTGTGATGGTGGTGGTGGTGGTGATATTGCGGCAATTAACATTTTTGTGATGGTGGAGATAGTGATGTGACAGATTGATGCTTAGTCATGGAGGTGATGGTAATGATACATTATTTCCTGTAGTATGATGTTAAATAAATAAGTACATTACTTAAACTTTTGATAGAAAGCGTATGGTTGAAGAACTATACAAGATTGAGGTTCATTTTGGTGGGGAGTGGTGGCAGGGCCAAGAATTAATGTATTAGGGGGGCTCTAGTTAGGGTGATGTTCCTAATGTCTACTATAAAAATCTTGGAAAGAACTTACATGAAGAAATTGCGAACTTGAAGACCAAGTGCTCAATGCCATCTTGTAGATGGAGAGCAACGTAGGATTTTATTTAGTAAAACAACATTAAATATTACATCTGAATTAAAGTACTTACATAAAATGTGATCACTTATATAGACTTCAGTGGTGTGCAAACTCCTGCAACGTGATCATTTATGCGACTATACTTTTGTACTTACGATGGTGGTGATGATACCAATGGCAATGACAATGATGATAATTTTTACTTTTGTATAGCTGATGATAATTTTGCAATTTTTATGATATTTTGTGACATGTTGCTTAGTTCACATGCTCACTATTGATGAGGACATTGGAGACATGTGGGACCCACACATTGCCTTGGTGGGGGTCCACTCATGAAGGTGCACAAGAAGACATATGGAAGGTGCTTGTGGGTGCTCAATTGGAGATTAACTTGCTGATTTACTCCTTTTATAAGAGTTTACTCTTTTATTTCACATTTTATTAATTATTAGAGTAAAGACATAGAAGTAAGCACCTCTTATAAGCAAATTGAGGGCTGGTCAGACCACATAAAATAGTCACACGTTTTGGCTCTTATATTAGGTCATTAGTGAGTTTTTTTTAGACCTGAGAATAGGTGAGCTTCTATTTTTAGCAAGTGCTTATTAGAATTAAATTTTGAATTGTAAAAGGGGATTTTCTCAGCCAAATCGTGGTCTATAAGAAAACCCTTCCCTTCTTCTTTTTTTTTTAATGAATAAACTTATGAAAAAATAAATGGATTCTCTCTCTCAACGAGTGGGTATTTCTCTCCTTCTTCTCCAAGCTCTTGATGCCAAGCTTAAAGGCCATAGATGGTGATGTCTAAGGTAATGTGAGTTGGTAATTTCTCACAGGTATCTATTCTTTATTTCCCTCTTTGTTTTCTTATCTTGTTCTTCTCTTCATTTTCTCTCCTCCCATGTTCACTGGTTTTCCACCATTAAAGAACTCCAAGATTCACCAAGAAACAACTTTCTTGATGTGTTCTTGAAGCCCCCGCCTGCTAACCTTATTCCCAGGTTTCTCACTGTTTTTTCCTACCACCAATTGCATTAATAGCCACTTTCCTTTTCTGATTTCTATCCAGAACCCAGGAGATAACCTTCCCCTGCCCTGCGACTATCTTTCCTCTGGTTTTCCTTTGTCTCCCAATAAAGAAAATCCAGTTCCTGGTAAATCTATACCTTGCAGCACTTCCCATCATAATTCCCTTGCTGTTCCCTTCAAGAAAACCCAAGTATCCATTAGACTTACACCATGCAGCACTTGAGTAACCAACCCCTCTTGTTTCAAATCTGAAAATCAAACACTACTGGGCTTCTCCATTATGACAGTCCTGTACCAACCTATATTCAGACCTTTTATAAGCCCAGTTTTACCCTTATAATCTTGTATTTTTCTGCCCTGTTTGAGTCCCAGAATACTCCTATTGTACAGCCTGAGTTACCTCCAGAAACCAGCCTCGTGACTGTCATGTAATCCCTGCTCTATCAACCTCTGATTACCCTGATGTCAGCCTCAGCATATAGGCATTGTAGTTACTGTTTGGATCCCCTACAGCAATACAATATCCTGTTGTTCAGGCCCAACTTCATAACCTGTTTGACCCCTGCGGTGCCCCTATTCTGAGTCTAAACAGACCCCATCAGTGCATTACAATCTTGCTGTTTTAGCCACCTAAGGCTTAGTAATCCCCTTCTTTTAACCCTTATACTACCTGCCACAGTGGTTTACAACTTGGTTGCAGCTTTGGGCACAGTCCATAGGTGTTTTCTCTTTTGTACTACATCAACTATGTTGTGAATTTAACATGTCATTACCAGGATATTTGTTTCATGGCCTATATTAAGTAACAAATATAAACTTACCAAGCACCAATCAGGTTATACAAGTTCTACTAATGTCAGAACCCCAGTTATAGTACAAGTTATATAAGTTCTAATCATGTTAAAACCCATGTTATACAGGTTCTAGTTTTTTTTTTTTTTTTTTTTTTTTTTTTGATAGATAGTTTCTAAGTAGTTCTTATACAATTTCTACATTGTCATAACATTTTGTACGTTGTGAATTTAACAGGTCACTTTTGCTATTGTAATTAATAACAACTAGAACACAACACTATCACTTACATGATAATTACATAAATGTCTACGGCAGTGAGATCAACTTCCAACACCAACACCTCTCATGATCTAAATAAAGTAATTTGGGTTGTTACCATGGAAAACGGGGCAGTAATATAAGCATCCGACTCAAACAAGAACCCTAATAAGATGTATTGTTTTTACACAAAGAAACTGACTAGTACATTCATTAGATTTGTTCCTTAATTAGTTACAAACACAGTTTTCTCTTTTTCTTTTTCTTTTTTTTTTTTTCTTAATGGTTCCTGATAAGTGCCAATATGGTTAAGAACCTAAGGTTAAAACAAAGGGAAGGTCTTGAAAGTTTGGTTGAAGGCTTGAAGAGATTGACGCTGATTTCTTTGCCAAATCTATTTGTACTTCAATTTTAAATTAATGGGTATTATCGATCATAATTGACCATCATGGCTTAGGGTTTAGACAAACCACAAAAGTGTATAACAACTGGCTTTGATAAACCATCAATTTTGACTGTTGGATTTATTGTTAACCAAATGTGTTGTTACCATAGCTTTGATCTTTTTTGGTTTCAATAAACATTCTCGGTTAAGTATCAAAAAAAAAGTGTTGTTACCATAAACTAAAAATAGAATCCAAGACATAAAAAGGGAAGATGGATATCAATCTGTTTGATGGTTGATGATGCCAATTGGACCTTCCATTTGTTCTTTGACTGTTTATGAAGTTGACCTGACCACTAATTTTTTTTCTCAAAGAATTGATCAGATTAGGATTTGATCTCTGATCATTGATTACAATGACACGACCATTGTTTTGTTATCTCAACAATTATCAGACTATAATTTGTTCTCTGATCGTTGATTAAGCTAATCATACTGCTGATTTGTCCTCGGTGTTGGTCAGACCGTAATTTTTTCTCTTAGGGTTGATTAAGCTAATCAGACCAATGATTTGTTCTATAGCGTTGATTGGATCCCAATTTGTCCTCTGATCATTGATTAAACTGATTGGACCATTGTTTTGTTCTCTTAGTGTTGATCAGACCATAATTTGATCTCTAGTCATTGATTAAGCTGATCAGACCAATGTTCTCTGAGTGTTGTTCATACCGTGATTTGATCTCTGATTGTTGATAAATCTGATTGGACCATTGATTTGTTCTGTGTTGTTCAGACCATGATTTGATCTATTATCGTTGACTACAGTGATCGTTGATCTGATCATATTGGATATTTGCAGACCGTTAGAAAACTTTATTCGATTGTTTGATATGGTAACAAGAAATAAGCATCAACTATTCGGAAAAAAAAGTAAGTGATGTAGGATTGATGGATTTCAGCACTACAGGTGAATGTAGGCTGAAGATAATGCCTTTAATTTGGGCAGCTTGTATGAAACCAAAGACTATAAATTGTATAAAGAATAAGCACTCGTAACAGTGGTAAAAGATTGAAGAAAAGAGAAGAATAAGAAGATGAAGAAAAGAACTAGGCAATCACACCTAGGAGAAGAAAATCACAATTCAGGAGAGGAAAATTTTGATTTCATCCGGTCATAATCTCTTCCCCAAGTTCAGGCCGTTTATAGAGGCTTTACATCAGACTTTTTAGACACTTTCCTACCCAACCATAAAAAAGTATCTAGTTTCTAAAAACAGCACTAAAGCCAATTTAGAATCTGTCCTAATATTCCCTACTACTACTTACTCCTACTGTGACCAGCTGTAATCTAAACCATTTGGACTGCCCTCTAGATTCCCTAATATTTACAACAATGCTACAGAGTAACAAAACCCCCCATCTACCCTTAAAATCTTGTTACCACCCATACTAACACTTTAACTTATGCAACATGGGTAACGAAGGAACCTTTCGGACTGCTCCATCGTGCTCATCATCATTCTAAGTCCCATGTGGGCCCCATATTGTCATAGTACTGCCATATTAAAATAGGGACAGTTTTAAACCTTCTCTGGTAGGTTTTTATATGTTGTGTATGATTCCCATCAACTCTCCCTGGCTTGGAAAATCTCGACCCCGTCGAGGTTGTAGTAATGTAGCACTCATACAAATTAGAGTTGAGCCGTTGAAATTCATCAACAGTAATCCAGGTACAGTCAGAGTCAGGATAATTCTTCTATTTAACAAGAAACTTTTGGTGTCCACCTAATCGTGTAGAAACTTGGTCATCAAGTAAATTCTCCATTTCTTCCTTTAGATGAGGTGTCGTAGGCAAGCGAACAATTGGATCACCTCCGTGAGGTACATCCTTCTGACCATGATATAAGGTGAGCTTAGCCACGTTGAATATATTGCCAACGCTCATGTCATTTGGCAAGTCAAGAACATAAGCATTGGAGCTGTTCTTCTAGATAATCTTGAATGGACCTACGCTCCTTGAGTGCAATTTCTTGTAAACACCTTTAGGGAAACATTCTGGTCTAATACAGATCATGACCATGTCACCTTCATTGAATTCATCAAAATGCCTCCTCAAATCAGCTTGTGATTTGTAGGCTTCATTGCTAATAGCAATTTTACGTTGCACACCATGAATGTTCTTGATATGATTAGCAAAACCATCTGCATCAACACTTGGATGCGCCCAGGAGGTAAAAGAACCAAGTCAATGGGCTTCCTAGGTTGTTTTCCTGTCACGGTTTCGAACAGACTATGCCCAGAAGTTCTATTTACAGAACTATTATAAGCAAACTCAGCAGTAGGAAGAATGAGATCCCATTGTATCACATGATCACTCTCTAGTCACTAAGCATAGCAAGAGATCTCCCAAGATTTTGTTTACTACATCCGTTTGGCCATCTATTTGTGGATGAAAAGCTTAAGAGAATTTGAGTTCTGGATTCAATGTACTCCAGAAAGTTCATCAGAAATAGGTCATAAACTTAACATCCCCATAAAAAACTAGTCTTAGATAAACCATGTAGCCTCAAAACTTCTTTGAAGAAAAGTCGTGCTATGTAGACGGCATTAGTAGCTTTGTTGCATGGTGGAAAATGAGCCATTTTAGAAAACCGATCAATGGCCACTACTATAACATCATTACCCCCATAGTGTCTTTGGTAAACCCAAGACAAAATCCATGCCAAGATCTTGCCAAGGTTCATGTGGAACTGGAAACAACATGTAAAGTCCAATACTCCGCTTTCTTCCTTTAGCTAGTTGGTAGGTTTAACATTGTCTAATAATCTTGGCCACATCTCTTCCAAGACTAGGCCAATAGCAATCTTCAGCCATGGCAATAGTCTTATCTCTTCCAAAATGTCCAATTGCACCTCCCACATGCAACTCCCAAATCATATCCTCTCTAAGGAAAGTATTAGGTGGACATAAACGAGTTCCCTTGAAGAGATAATTATCAGCATATATTATGTTGAAATCTCGACAAGAAGAATAATCTCGCTTGAGTAAATCAAAGCCAACAACCTGAACAGCCATGATACTAAGTAAATACACCACACGACTAATTGCATCTATGACCTTGTTGTCACTACCCGCCTTATGTTCAATAACAAAGGTGTACTCTTGCAAAAAAAGATGCTCATTTGGCATGCTTATGACCCAACTTCTTCTGGGAGTTGGATGTATTTATGATGCAGCATGCATGTACGATAGTGAGTGTGTGCTCAGGAAATAGGAGTAAAATTGTTAAAGTAATAAAGAAAAATAAACAAGATTCCTACTTGCAAGTTTACATGTTAATCCAAGTGGGTTTTTAGATTATATTCATTTGCATGGAGGGAGTTAGAGTTTACAAAATTAATGAAAAAATAAAGGATCTAAATTAAATGCTGAATTATCAAACTAATCCAGGGAAACAAAGGATGTAAGGCTGCAGTCTAAGAAATTCTGAACTAAATAAAGGTCTAAAAATGTTAAGTTATGGCAACATCAAAAGATAGATAACAGATAAAGTTGGGAGTTGATGTGGAGTGGTTTAAGAGATGTTATATGCTAAAATCAAGTCACGCACATTAAAAACAGGGTCAAACAGATAGGGTATGTTCAGCAAAGTTGGCACAGCCAGCCCTTTAGCATATGTCACACACAAGCACTAGCAACCACTATTAGAGGGATTCGAGAGTGAAATAAGAATGAGTATAGAACCTGTTTGACTGTGATAAAGTTGATAGAAGCTCTCCAGGTGTTAATCCCTCAAAATCGTGAGCAAGGACAGTTCTTAGGAGAGGTGTATTGGTGTTGACTCAAATCTGATGCAGAAAAACACTCTTGCCACCTGTTGTTCATAAAATCTAAAAAAAAGAATAAACAAAAAGAAGAAAGGGGATGAGACACCTTTAACCCAAGGAGAGGGAGTGGCTTCCACCACCAGCGTTAAACTATATGGGGGCCTAATTCCATTCCAGGTTTTGGGGTTTCTATTATGTGAGGACAATGAAGGAAAAAGAAGAACAACCTTGAACCAAAATTTTGATTTTTATTGCATTCTTAACCATCATTCTACATCATCTTTGGCATCATCTCTATTGTGTTGCATCAATTTTGGTATTAGAATCAAGTTACAACTAATCCTTATCTAGTTGTAATCCCAGGAAACCCAAAAACTTTAGGAAAGCCAAAAAGGGTGTATTGGAAGGGTTTAATTTTGAGATTTTAGAAAATGACTTAACCCCTAAAATTTTGGGAAAATGCCTAAACCTTGAAAAAAATTTAAAGAATCGTGAACCCTAGAATTTATGGAATCCCTGAAGAGATGAGATGGTTCTTGTAGTGAATACTGAGATCGTTTTCCTTTCTGGGAAGACAACTAAAATAGCGATCAGTGTCTGGAGTGATCAGAACCATATCTCTACATCTTTTGTTGAAGAGCTCCTACAAGATCTAAAAAATCTAGAATATTGTGGGTATGTTAAGGACCTTGTTGCTCTTATTTAATTAAGCTATGGCAAAGACTATTTCGACATTGTTGAGTCCCTAGTGCGCGATTTTCCCTTAACTGAAACGTGTGCCAATGATTTTAGGCAAACGGTGGATTGATGAGAGAAAAGTTACTTTTAATAAAGAGACTCAAGTGTTACGACTTTTTAACCATGATGTACGGTATCGCCTCCGACTTAAGCCTGCTAAAAAGGTGTCATTAATTGTAACTGAAAGTGTTCAGAATTCTACAGTTAAGAAGACTGAAAAGAGCTTTGATGCAATTAAAGAAGAGTCCAAGATATAATTCAGGGAACCTCCAAATTGAACCTTGTTCAAACCAGAGCTATCTAATGAAGAAAGCAAGCCTACAACTAGTGAGGAGGGTGAGGATCATGTTGCGGAAGCTATTGACTCCAAGCCTACTATTATGGAACATGAACATGAAGCTGAACCAATATATGTAGAAGAAAAGTTTGAGGTAGAAGTTCAAAAAAGTGAAGCAAAGACCACAGATGATGACATTAGTGCGGAAGAGACTAATATGACTAGTGATAATCAGTTTGATGAGCTAGTGGAGTCTACAGCTGAGTGCTTCTTTGCTGCCCCAGTTTGTGACCAGCCACCTGATAATAATGTTTCAAGTCTAGTTCAGAGTGAGATTCAATCCATCTTCACTGCTACACAAGTTCCTGACTTTGTGATGGTTCTTAAGATTGCTTTTCCAATGCATGTTCAACATGATGAGTATTATGAGGTGTTTCCTTTATCGATTGTTTATCAGGAAACAATTACTTATTCTGAAATCATTATTATATTAGGCACTTACAAGCAGACAGGTTTGCATCACAACCTAATAGTTGGAGGATATGGATTATGGGTGATTAGTGTGAGTTCTCACATCATGCTGATTATGTCCCTCTGTAAAACTCGAGGTTGAGTTTTTTCAAAGAAAGGGGGTTTGATGAGGACATGGGAGCAAGGTGGGACACACACTTGGCCTTGGTGGGGTCTACGCATGGAGCAACATATAAGATGCAATGTTATGAGGTTTAGCATGGATCTTATAGGGGGGTTAACATTTATTTTGTGTGGCCATGTAATAAGGCCAATAGTGCCAAGATTTTGGTTGTGTTTTTAGAGTAATATCGTTTTTGGTGTTTAGCCCACTTTTTTAGAGGGCAAAACTTGTCATGTTGGCTTGATTTTGGTATTTTTAGATAGGTTATTCAGTTACCTTTCTAACAAGACCAAGATTGCACAAATCCGATGTGATTTCGGAAAGTTATGACCAAATTACTAAGGGGGTGTTAGTACAACAAGAATAGTATTTTTTCTTATAAAGTTTTAAGTTTTAGTTGTTTTAATCTTAAAAAGAGTTTTTAGTTTTATATTTTAGAAAACTTGGCTAGCAAGTTAAGGACTTTAGGGAGTTTCCAATTTTGACAAGTTTTTAATTGTTTAAGCTTGTAAGCCTATTTAAAGGCAACTCCTCCTCCTAATTTTACAACGAATGGAGAAATTGATGAATAAAGAATTTTCTAGCTTTCTAGCTCCTGGCAAATGTGTTCTTCCTTTATGAAGTCTAAAAATCAGAAGTGGTTTACCCCAAAGGTAGATTCCTTAGGTTTAAGCGAGCTGGATAGAGGCCAAAATCCCCTGTTTTGGGTTTCGAAAAGCTTCAAATCAAATATTTATCTTTTCTTTTTCTCTTTTCTTGTTTCCGCTACATCACTTTGAATTTTATTGATATTCTTGGCCACCATTCTACATCATCTTTGGCATCATCTCTATTGTGTTGCATCACCCCCTATTTACCACAAGTGGCACTATCAAAGGTTTCTCTTTCCTTAGCAGAGCTTCCCAAATTCTCAATTCAATATGGGACCACGATAAGGATTCATCAATTCTCTCCACACAGACCGCCATCAACCAATCTCCAAAAATCAACAATTTTGGACCATTTTGAAATCTGCTTCTGTCCCTTTCTCAATCGCCCCCTTGGTTTTAAAAGCTCCGGGAAGTCCCTACACATCAAACTGTAGTTCCAAAAGGTTCGTGGTTTATCCTCCTCCAAAAAATATTGATCCAGAACATACACCATTTTCTCCCATCCTCTCCCATATAATCCGTTTACCACGTCCATTTCTAGGGTTCTCAAAGACCTTGACAAATCTCCAACAAATATTACATTTCCTCAAAAAATGATGACCGAAGCACCTTCATCTCTTGTCCGGACAAGGCGATCAACTTCCGGTAGCCGAGCTGCCAACTTTAGATTTTCAGAGAACCACCTTACTGTTGACTGCCTGATTCCGACAATGTCCACATAGCCTCTTCCTCTTTCAATAATTCCAACAACCGATGATCTTCCAGCCACCGCTGGAGCAATTTCAAACGTTTCCGGTTCTATCGCTATGATCTTCTTCATCTTAGCATAAAGAAAAATGGAGTGTATAACCATGTCTTCATCATGGGAGAGATAGCTCAGTGATCTGAATCATCTGGCACCCTCAAACAAAGGTTGTATGTAATATTGCAGACTGTCCAGAAGGACGAGCAATTGGAGGCTTAAGATTTTCAGCCAGTACAATCTTTTGACTATGAACCATACCAGAGGTAGCTCCCAACTGGGGTCCTGATCAGTGGGGTATCAACATGATTAGGATAACTTGATTCTGCACAAAAGATGTGAGTTCTACAGAGCTAATATTATATTAATTATCTTTTTTCTGGTAAAAAATATCATATTAATTATCAAATAAGGCTTGCAGATGACTTAAAGGAGAGACTTATGATCTACTCAGTTTGTCAAGAGGCCCACCTATATAACTTATTTGTTTTTAAGTTTGAGACTAAACTTGTCAAAAGAAAAGATAACTGTGTAAGAGAAAAAGGATGGCTTATTTTTTTCATTGTGACCAGGAAATCTTGAGTGATTGATCAGGTAAAACAACTCAATTTATAATTCAAACATAAAAAGTGCACAAGAATACCTTTAATACAGAGAATTGATCTGGTGATGCAGATGAATCTTCACAAACAAGCACTCCTTCTGGGGTTCCAGCTTCACAACTTCCACTAAAATTAGATACGAAAATACTTTTCTCATCAACTAATAATTCAGGGAAGCCCCAATCTTTTGTGGGGTTGCAAGAATCGTAAGTTAATAAAGATGCTAAGTATCTCGCACTCGGGTTCCTCAATCTATACACTTCCCCTGGGAATAAAGAGATCATAAACAGCTAGGTAAATTTCTATTGAAGCAACCACCAAAAACAGTGAAGATAATCTCAACAGATGGAAAATAAAAAATAAAAAAGGCATAATCTATAGTCTGAAAATTATATATGGTACCATCAATAGAAAAAGTATCACGACATGCTTCTCGGATGCATGATTTGGAACCCACCATAATATGATTTATAGTTACCACATAGAAATCTTTGTATGTTCGAAAATAAACATCAACAACCCATAGGAATTATTTCACATAAAAAAATGTATTTATCATGACATGAAATAGAGGCAGACCTGATGCAACTCGTACCAGATCAAGATGTACTTCACAAATTGAAGAAGTTTTCAGAAGAGCACCACTAGAAGGCAAAGAAGGATGAAGCTTACTGGACCGTCTCACCAGTCTTCCAACCAGCCTGGCTACTTTCTGTTTCTTCTTCTTTACAATCTCCTGAACCATTGCCCAATCCCATAAATCAACAGCGCGGAAAGCCGGTAGATCTTCCTCCCCAGATTTTATGACTTGACCATATTGAGCTCGCCAGTTCTCTTCATCCCATGATGCAACTGCGTCAAAAATTATTGTAAGAAACTTGAAATGTATATAGAATGGGCTGGACTTCTGCCTATATGATGAACACAGGCTCCCCCCCCCCCTTCCCCCCCAATACATCAAATGTGGACTGGATTGAATTGAATGGATACACTAATAATCCATTTAAGAGAAAAAGCATACAAAAAATATTGATGGGAGAAGTTGAGCAGTCTAAAAAGAAATTCAATACTTTGGATGGTTTCAGAAATCTTTAGACTGTCCATTATGTACTTCTACCACCACCACAACACACCTCCCCCCCCCCCAAAGGAAAAAAGACTGTCTATTATGTACATCATTTGGGAAGATACACCAATGACAAGGCAGATAGAATGGTCAGCATCAATTCAAAAGTGGGCCATACATACAACTTTGGTGTCCAGAGATCATCTCTTTTCTATGTAAAAGTAAGTAAATTCTCTTAATAATTTGTAGAAATAATTTAAATGTTGTGGTATGGATAGGCAAGCAAATACAAGAAGATAGAAATAACCCGAAAAATGGTTATTAGAGAATTAAAAATTCATAATAGCAATCCAGCAGTATAAAGTATCTAATTGTTAAACCTTCATCAGAGACTCTTCCACTTGACTCAGTTGCATCTTGAAGGTCTTCATATATCCATTCACCTTCTTCTATTTCATAAGTATCATTATTTCCTGCATCTGAACAAGATAGACTCATTCAAGGCTGATCCTTGTCCAACCATGGAAGCCTTTCACCAAATAGTGACAAACCATATTTTGTGATTTTGAATTATACTCACCATAAGTTTCCATGGGCATTACCAAATCATCATTAGCACTGATCTCTGAGTTGGAATAACCCGTCAAATAGAGATTAATAAGTGTCTCCTCTAACCTGAAAATAATAATTTTATGCTTGTTAGTAAAACGAAATTCAAAAGGAATCTGATGAGATTTAACACTTGGAAATATACATACCACTCCGAGGGTGGAGGTGGATTCTCAGGCTCACCACAGTCAATGGACTCCGTGTGACCTGTTTATACAGAAACTGCATTAGTTGAGCAAGCCCTATGCCTCTGTGCATTAACAATCCTGAATTACCAACACTTCTGAAATTGATAGTTTAGCCATACCATCATACGAAAGGAAGAAGTCTAGAGTACTAATTCAGGGGACTGTTAGAGCGCTCTATCAACATCATAGTGGTACAACCATTAGATGGACACCGCTTAGGGCATTTTCAATGCCAAAATATCGACCCAATTGAGTGAGCTTAACTATCAAATTTATTGATTTTTTTCTCAAATGTCCATTATTTTCTTTCTCTGAGCAACAAGATATGATAACTGAACTGTCAGGATCATCTAATTGGGACGATATCAGCATAGCTCCAGCCTCAGTCCTCTAAATGCCCAAAACTTTCCTTCCATTTAAAAATATAACAATATATAAATAAGCTTGGTCTTCCCCAGTTTCCCCCTCCCCCCTTGACATCCACCACCCATGGACCCTGATACTACTTGTAGACCATCTCTATGGCCCAGCCTTCAATGGCTACCTTGGGTGGTAATGCACTTAATAATACTGTTGATCATATCAATAATTGAAATTTGACATTCCAAATATATACATGGCTCATCTTGAATATGTTCATCAAAAACCATTCCTCTGCACTGGGAAGCTTTGGATTCCTCGCCCTGAAATGATAAACAAGTTAAAGAGAAATTAACAAAGGAGCATCACCCCAATGCAATCACCAAAGAATATAACTTTATAATCCCCAATTCCTACCTCGCCGGGGTCCAACAGAACATAACACCCATTCTCGAATTTGTAGTAGAGGCCGTCTTTACCGCTGTAGTACCATCCAGCATTTGGATCATGATAAAATCCACTACTGCAGCAGATTAAGCAAAAGCATAACCACAAGAGTCAAAACTATTCTTATCCGAAAAAAGGAGCAAAAAACTAACAACATAACAGACAACGAAAGAAAATTTTTAATGTTTTCTTGTTCTTTAAAGGACCTAATCTTTTGCAGTCTTCTTCTTCTTCTTCTTCTTCTTCTTCTTCTTTTCTTTAGCGGGAAAGATGAACTTTATTCAAAAAGAAAAGCCAAAATACAAGACATCACCCAGGAGGTGACAAGGAAGAAAAGTAACAAATGCTTGTGTGATTTAAGTTAAAATATTTGCAACCTGTCAAATAAGGAAAAAAACAGCTGTAGTTAAGTTTCCTTAAAGACCAACCAGAATAACAAAAAGGTTGGGAAAAGATGAGTGTGCTATCCAATCATTTAAATTTGAATTGTCTTCATTCATTTGCAACAAAAACTAACGTAGGGAATTCCACTCACGGCCTCACTTCTGGTATTAGCTCGGACCAAGTAAAAGAAAAGTCTTTCAATGGCAGTTTAAGTTGCAAGAGGTCTGAATAATTAATTATTAATGGTTATCATGTTTAATAACCATGACTCAGATGCATCAATTGCACTCTTTGATTCCTCTAGAACTACAAGTCCAAGATGACTCAGTGCTTTGTGATACCATATCAAATGACACAAGAAATGCTAATTGAAGTCACAATTTTTTTATTTTTTATTTTTTATTATATATATATATATATATATATATATATATTGTGTGTGTGTGTCAGACAAGTTCCAATAAATTCTCAATTCACTAGTCATCCATGCCATATGCAATGTGCCTGAGTCATACAGTTTTCATCTTTTGGTATCTACTCCAAATTTGTCAGGATACAAGACTGATTTTTCCTTCAGTTCTTTTAATTGGCACAAAGCCTGTAAAATCAGATAACTGCTATAAAGGTAGTAGAAAATACCATGACATCTTAGCCAACTCAAATGACTAAATAAGACAGAAGAAAAAAATCCATCCCAAAAGTTACAGGCTAGCTGATTAGAATAAAATATCCAATTACTCTATCACTCAGTCAAAATCTTTTTGCTTCTATTCCCTAGTGCTCCAATATAGTATCAGCATTAGTTGCGACTAATGGATATTCGAAATGACATTTGAACTTTCTTAACAAAAATCTTTGTTGCTAACAATTACTTTTGCGTAACGGGACGCAATTGGAGAGAGAGAGAGAGAGAGAGAGAGAGAGATTCTATAAGTAAAGCCTTGAGAAACTATGCCTACACATAGCACATCAAAATCTCTTCTAACAAGAACCCTAGACAAGACAAATATCAAGCTGAAAACAAATCATAACTTAATATAATCAAGATTGGTTGGCCTTATACATTGATTAGTGCAGAAAGAAATGTCCTAAGGTCACGAAACCCTAAAAGTCGAACTAAAAAAAAAAACTGCGTTTCTAGCAGAAGATTGAAAAGCCTGGAAAATTTTTAATTTTCTAATTATAGATTCAAATCTGCATAGAATGATATTTAGAACTACGGGAATTTATACACCATAGAATTAAATTTCCGTTAAATTCGATCGATCAGAAACTGTTGGCTTCATTGGGAATTCAAATTATCGAAACCCTAATTTACGTAAGTAAGTGTGATCCGAAATTTCAAAAATGTTACTAACCTGGCATGGAAATACAGCTGAGATTTCTCGTCCCATTCAAAAGAACACTCGTCCCTCTGAACCTCGTGAGTTTCGGGTTCTTGTGTTCCCGCCATTTCTTTCCATCTCTTTAACCGTCAAGTCAGAGTTATTGGGGTTCTGAAAAGGACGAAGGCGAGGACTGTCAAATGGGCCGATATGATTGGATGGGCTCTGAAGTAAGTTCTCACAAGGCTCTGGACCCGGGCTTTATATCCTATTGTCAGGCTGTCAACCAGCCAAGCTAGCTCGCCTCGGCTTGAAACTAGTCTTATTACGAGCCGAGCTTCACTCAGTTTGGTAAAGAGTTTTCTAATATATATAAAAGCATGTATTGATTGACACATGATGGATTTTTGAATTTGAACACCTACTTCTTTATCTGAACCTTTATATATATATATATATAGAGTAATGTTCAAACGTGGGTTTCATGTGACGAACTAGAGCTACGTGGAACATTTGAGTAATCAATATCTGAGACTGAGGTGATGTGAGTATGACATCTCAAAAATTGAGTTGATCCCCCTTGTGTGGCCATTGAGTGGCTCACAAGGGGGTGGCGTACAGGATTTCAGGCCTCTCTCTGTAGGGCTGGGTTGTCTCTTGATTGCACTAAATCAAAGCAACCCTAAAGTGCCCTAGTGGTGATAGTAGCACCTCTCCAGAGAAGAGGTCTCAGGTTCAGTAGCACTTGTTCGTAGTCACACATTGAAGCAAATCCTAGGTGTGGCAATCAACGTGTCCATTGAACTATCAAAAGATAAGGCTAGCCACCTATAATGAAGTCATTTCACTTCAAATTCCCAAGGCATTTGTAGCCATAAGGTGATAGTTCAAAATGAACTCATTCTTCTAGGAATGTCATACTTCAGATGAGATGAAGAAATTGTGGAAGAAGAC
>JAOXJP010024522.1:2012-17127 GCA_025762735.1 Platanus orientalis
TTCGAAGGATAATGGGTCCAATACAAATTTTTATGATTTTAGCGCCCATTTTGCATACCCCCCCCCCCCTCAAAAAAGAAAAAAAAAAAAGAAACAGAATTTACAGATTGAAGATCACTCCTAATTAGATCATGAATCCAGTTCGAAGGAGAATGGGTCCAAGACACAGTTTTGTGAGTTTAGCGCCCAGTTTGCAACAGAGTGAGCCATCCTGGTGAGATTACGCAATACATGAGAGGAATTTATCTAATAAAAAAAGGAATAAAAGTAAGAGCATTCCTGGAGGAAGGGTTTTAAATGCCATGGCCAATTCTCAAGGTCCTTTTTAAGCTTAGAGATCATGGTCAAGGCATCACCTTCGATGACTAAATTCTTACAATTCAGTTGAAAAGTCAGGCGAAGACACAGAAGAGCTGCTTTGCACTCAGCCTCAATAGAAGAGCTGTAAGAGAAACATTCAGGGCCAGTGGCAATGAAATCACCTCTCATTTCTAATGACTACGCCAGCAGCAGATGAGTGCGGCTGTCTCTGAGCTCCAGCAAAAGTTTCAAAAACCCTTTAGGAGGAGTCCAAAAAGAGGTGAGTGAGGGATCAGTTTGTGCTCGGCTGCTTGGAGACACCAAAGACGCAAGATCATGCATTAATTTGTTAGATGGTGTCAACACAAATTTTTGCATAAATCCGTAACAGGAAAAATGTGTAATAAATTAAATAAATGAATCTTTTAATATGTCAAAATGGGACACAACTCTTTAACTTTACACTCTTTGACAAAAGAGTAAAACTTTTGATTCTTGTCGACAGAATCTAAGGGCTTGACAACGTGTTTCTTGGATTCAAGTGTTGATGGTACTTGATTATAGGCAGACCGATTTCTTCTTGGGGCTTTGCGTTTGATCTAAAAAGGAGAAAACCACAGTGAATCTTGCTCTCAAGGCCAAATTTATGGCATGTTTCTGAGATGTAAAAAGTTTTCTTCTTTCTGACTACGAGTTGAGACCGGTAGAGAAGATTGGAAAGTATGCCGAAAGTCTTCAAGTGTTTGAAGAGTTATGAAGATGTTTTGGGGATTTTTCTCTCTATAATAACACTCTTACTTGAAGTTTTTTGCCAAAGGTCATTTTTTTTTATGTAAAAGGGGTGTATTTATAGATTCGGATTTAGAATCTTGCCAATCCCTTAATTATATGTTAATTGGAATGAGTGGTTGCATTTTACTTGTTTGGCGAGAAATGCAATTTATGCAATGATTTGTATTTTTCCTTTAACCAAGAGAATCTATATTTGAATTTATTCAAATATCTCTCGTATGGGTTCCATGCAAACATGATTTTGGGCATGCTAATGGGTTGAGATAGGGGCTGATTGGTGGTCTTATGAATTATTATTTAAAAACCTCGACTAGGCCCAATGGACTAGTCCATGTAAATGAGTCTAATTTGTAAAAACCCATATATGTCTTTTGGGTATTTTGTGTAGATTTATGAGGTATAGATCATTGTTTGCAATTTATGCAAATTTTAGGTGTCTACAAATGTCCCCTCAATGATGTGTTGACAGAAGCACAAGTGACAGTTGCATCCTTGATCCCTATGGTGTTGAGAGTCCAAGTGATGTCAATGACAGCAACACCACTTCTTGACTCCTTCTTCTTCTTCTTCTTCTGGCTCAGTACTTGGACTTCATCTTTAGAAAAGTGCACCAACATCTACAATCTCTTATGTTATTTGGTTATGCTGATGGCAGACTTCTAGTCCACAATCTTGTGTGAGCTTGGAGATGGTTTTATACCTTGGAGCCAGAGTATAACCTTGTTGTTGGTCTTAAGGATCAGGCTTTGGCTTTATAGCAGGGCCCATAGCTGATCTAGACTTCGCTCATGAATGTGAACTGTCTCAGCATTAGAGTTTTCGCATCCATCAGCTAAGTTAGATGGTCACCCGATGTGCCGTGTGGGCCCAATTCTATGTTGCTTACTTGGAATAGACCAGTAGTGGTGTAGAACCCACGAAATGGATAAATTATGACAACGTCAAACACTTCAAGCATTATACCAAGCCATAGGAACAATTCTAAACAATTTGGATTCCACCCCCAAGAAAGCAGGGAATACAATTTTGTGCATTGATAGGTGCAATGGTGTACCTCCAACAATGTACAGTCACATATCCGGTCTATGTGAACCATGTAATCTATGTCTTCTTTGTGTGTGCATCATCATTGATGGGAGTATGGTACACCAACCATGAATAGGGATTCTAAAGAGATTTGATTAAATTCTCTCTTTTGTGATATTTTCGAAGACACGAAGGAGAGAGATCATGCGAATCATATATAGCAACCGTTCTTAGATTTGATGCCTGTTTTAGCAACCTCGTTAATGTCAGCTAATGACAATAAGGAAACTACGGATCCTAAATCGATTGGCGTTCCAAAGAAAAACATAATCCCTTGTCAAAAAAATAAACCTTGTTATGATTGGGAGCAGGTTTCCAATTAAGAAACCTCCCAAACATTCACCTCAACGACATTATATATGGTAAGACATTCACCTTAATGGCATTATATATGCTGCATCATGGAGACAAATAACTAACACCTCCCTCTAATTGTGAGATCCTCTACTTCTCCATCATTGTCTCACTTCATTGTCGTGAAGTTGGTTCTAGCAATCTTTGTCTTTACTAGAACCCAAGCGATAAGAGAAAGACGACGGGTGAGAATAGAGATGAGAGAAGGAAAATAGAGAATGTGTGATTAGTTCTTATTCTAAAGGATGAGGTATTCTTCTCATTTTTTTTAATCCTCTCAATGATCAAGCTGTGACAATAGCTTTTATATTCATGATTAGAGATTGCTAACTCCAACCCGTGTTAACCCAAATTTTCTGGCTGATTACTTGTGTGGGCATGCCAGTGCCATGCAGACACAATTTGGTCTTCTGTTTATAACCCTAGGCACTAAAATAAATTGAACGCTCGGAAGAATTCAGAGGAACTAAACTCTGGAATATTTATTTGGCGACCTTTTGTGTTCAAGTAATTTTGAGGGGGAGGGTTCTTCCCTCTATGAGTAATTTCTTGCCTTATGAATAAAGATTTTTACAATTTTACTAGAATAACACTAAGAAGATTAGTAATTCAAATGAAATAAATGAACATTCGGGATGATCCCAGTCATGCAATATAGTTGGTTATAAAGCCAATACCATACGATTAAGCAAAACTTAATCAATTGAATGAAAGCCATGATCCACTTCTATAGACTTAATGAATGAAAAATGAATACTTTTATTACTAAGTAAAGTTGTATAAAGTAGGAGATTTGACTACGGATTTTTAACTAAGGATTCTAACTATGTATTGAATACAAGAGTAGACTAAAGTTGTGATGGTGTGCGACCTTTTCTTCCAAGCCTTGGTCCTCTATTTATAATGTTCTAATTCAGTTATTGATCATCTGTACATGTCATTCTTCCAGATCTTCCACCAATTATATAACTTCCTTTGTAACTGAATGCTTGACGCATCATCTGATAACTAATTCTTCCAAAATCTTCCAATAAGGATTTGCCATGTATTGATAACCGTTCTGGAAAATCTTCCTTTCTCTTATTCTTCCACCTGTCACAGTTGGTTAACTTTTTAAATTTTGAATTTCAATCAAAATGAATTTCAGTTAATAATTGCTTTGCCATCTCTTTAAAACCACCTGACACGTGGCTTATTTCCGACCAATCATTATGGCGGTATTTTATGGTGTAAACAATGTCCCCATCACTTTGAATTCGAATGAATTTGAAGTGACGTAATGCCCTCTTTCCTCAAGCTGCACAAGCTATTATTTTCCTAATGCAAGACACATGTTTTCCCTCGGTAGATTTATAAGTCTCTTCATTCTTTTCGTCTCTATTTGTTATGATTTTCAAGGGATTTGCCTTGATCTTCATGTTTTTTTCCGTCATTTATTTTATAAATCTTTGAAACTTTCATTTTATTTCATCATCATCATGTTCTTCGAAAACTCTCTTTGCAACTCTTCAAACCTTTGAATATTTATTTCCATGGCATGGCGTCGTCTAATGCAGCCTCATCTTCTACTACAGTTTCTCCTACTATTTCTTTGTCCGCTAAGCTGGAAAACTATGCAAGCACCTCAGAGATATCGACTTAGGTACTTCTCTTTGTTAATGATAGCCTTGCACTTGGTCCTGCTTTCTTTTCTTCTTTCCCTAAATCTTTATCTTCTTAGTATCTTTTACATGATTATGAGATTTTACTTTTAGCTCGTGAAAGTTTTGATTGGGCCAAATGGAATAAAAATAATTCCTTAAAATATTGGTCCAAGGCTCATAACCAGTGGATAGACTAGTTATTACGAGTACAACCTCATTATGGTCATTTATGGGGGGAATTAGGGATTAGAGAATGTATTCTCCTTTCTAAGTTTATCATGCCCATGCATAGAGAAATTCTAACTGTAGTTGCTTGCTTTTGGTCTAGTTCCTCAAACTCCTTTCATTTTGGCTGTGGCTTAATGTCTCCATCTCTGTTAGACGTTTCCTCTCTCACTCTTCTTCCTCCTCACGAAGAAGTTATATCGGTAAATCTTTTTAGCATTTATTCTGACCATGGTTTTGACCTTGTGAACACGAGATAATCTTTTAATAAGTTCATCCTTAAAGAAAATAAGGATACAAAAATGCTTTCCCTCTAAGGACACAATGCCTTTCTTCTTTACTGGCTCTACCAATACATTGTATATCCTCCTTGTAGTTGTATGACGAAAGAATACAGCTTAATTGTTGCTGCTTTGGCAAGTGGGAGGAAGTTGGCTTTGGGTCCTTTTTCCCTTGCTCATTTGTATAGAGGTTTAAACAACTTGAACCGGAAAAAATCTCTGTAATACAGGTAGTCCCCTTTAGTTCTTACAATTGTGGTTGCACAAATACTTTCCTGATCTGAATACTTGTACTGCTAGACCTCCTCCTGAACAATATTGTTTATCCTATGACTGAAGATGGGTAATAGCTAGGTCAAGATTCCTTCCTTTTAAGTAATGCTTAGAGTTCTTCCTGATCTTTCAGTAGATAGGGATAATTCCCTATTTTATCCCTTCATCCACCACCTGTCTTGTCCTCTTTGGTATACTAGTAATATTTATGATTTTCCCTTTCCTGTTGATCCAAATTTTTTTAATGAGGTTTGAAGCCGCTTGAAATCGAATTGAGACAGATGCTTTAACTCATGCTTTTGGAGCCGTTTTATGGCAACATGGCCGAGTGGTCGTGTACCAAAGTGAGACATTCAATATAGCTGTCTTAAACTATCCCATATACGAGAAGGAGATGTACATGATAATGCCAGCTGTGAAAGTTCTTACCTCACTTCTCGTGACTTGCACTATAGAGGAATTTATGATCAATTGAACCAAAGCCAGGGTTTGAAATTTATGCACCCCACTAAATTGCTCGTCAATTGGTTCCAATTCTTTCATTCTTCTTAACCAAGAATGACCCTCCTCATCTCCATATGGTTGGTGCTTCCATGGATCTCTTATGTTTTGAATGATTTTAGTAAAGATCTCAGTTCTTTTGTGATGACAAATACCCCCCAAAATCCTTCCTTTGCAATGAAGGAATATAAAGAGTGGTGGAATAAATACTTTTGTGATCACATTCTTCCCATGTGTTTCAAACAAAGTGTCTCAAGACTCAATTGTGTACTAATTTCTCTAGACAGTGAGTCTGCTCCTATGAATCTTGAACCAATTTCAACTTCATCCATAAACTCTCTAGTGGGTAATTCTAAATCTCTTCCTCCCGTTCCTGTTTCTTAGCTTCCTCCAAAAACATCTTCTAAGACTTAAAAAAAAAAAAAAAGAAAAAAAAGAAGAAGAAACATTCCAAGAAAGAAAAAAAATCCAAAAATCCAAAGCTAAGGAGTCTCTTCTGAAATCCTTCAAAGGTAAAGGTAAAATCCTTTTTGTAAATGCCCATTATTCATTTTATAAATAAAATGGAACCCCTTTGATATTGAGGAGGAAGTTGGAAATAAAAGGAAGTTTGGATTAGCCACTAGGAAGGAAAAATTTGAGGATGAATGTATAAATTTTTTTTTTTAAAGTAGGAGTCCTAAGAGAATAAAGATACAAAGTTTCTGCCTTTTTAGTCAGTTCTTCCAGAGGTTCCTATAGCCTCTTTTGGTGTAGCAGATCCAGTTATTCCTCCTAAAAAATTGGTAGGAATAGAATTTGAAGGACAACATACTTCTAATTCTCATCCTATCCTAGAGGTTAGAATTGTGTTCATCCGAGATGATTTCCACATTTTTCTTGGTGAAAGAAGTAAGTCATCATTTTTTTTTGTTCAAAATTCTTTCATCCCCCTTCTTTACTGACTTTTTTTTCCTGATTTTTGTAGTAAGCAAAGCCTAACCCTTAGTGGGCACTCATTTATTAGAGTTATTAGATGGTGAATCATTACCATTAGAAGAAAAATCAAACCTGGAATATTTTAAGCCATTGAGGAAAAGGAGGCAGCATCTCGTAAAACAGAAAGATCTACCTTATTTTACTTCAGTTCCTTCATCCACATCTTGGAGAACAAGGCAAACTTCTTTGTAGAAGAAGAACCTAGGAGAACAATTAGACCTAACGGAAGAAGAGGGTTCCTCTAATCATCCTAAGGAGACTTCAGTAGTGGGTCCATTATCTGAGCCATCTCCTCTAAATCCTTCAAAAGAAACTCCTTCGTTTGAGCCTTCTAGCCTGGCTTCTCAAGGCCATAATGTTTCTAATCCTGACTTGAGTGCACCTAGCCTTCCTGTGGAGGAAATCTCTCAACAAGTTGCTGAGTTGTCAGAGATGGCTATGGCTCCTTTCTTTCTAGATGACAATTTAGAGTCTATTTTGAAGGATTTGATGGGAATTTCTTCCAAAGAGATTTCAATTCAAGATGTGTTTGTTTCTTCATCCTTTACAAGTCTTATTTCTGATCATGATGTTCAGCTTTGTCAAATCAAGGAACAGATCTGCTTCTTCATCAACCTAGGTAATTCTAAGATTGTTCTTTCCAAAAACCAAAAATATATGGAAGAAGAGATTTAGAAGTTGTTCAACCTTTCTTCTAATCCTGCTGATCCAGTATATAATTTGGCCATTCAACTTTCCTTCGTGCTGTCTGCTTTTAGAGATTATGAAAGAATTACTTCTGGCTTAAATCAGATTGAAAGTTTGTTAGTAGAGGAATCACAAATTGCTGCCCACATTCCAGAGTTTCAACAAGCAATGAATTCCCTCAACACTAAGCACAAATCAGTCTCTCTCAAAATTATTGTAGCAGAGGAAGAGATCCGATCAATTGATGCTGAAATTCAAAAGTTAGAAGCCGAGAGGAAAGCTAAGAAGGAAGATATTGATGTTAAGAGAGCCAAGTTGGAGGAATTTAAAGGAAAAAAGAATGTTCTGAAAGGTGACATGACGGTAACTCTTATGAAGAAGAGGAAGGTGGCATGAGAACTAAAGGATATGAAGAGCAAAAAGCAGGAATTCTCTATCCAATTAACTCGCATCCTTTTATCATGGTCAGAGCCTCCAAATTTTTTTGAAGAAAATTTCTAAACTTCTATGGCAATGATGCCATTTAAACAATCTTTTTGTATGTTTTTTTTTGTTCAATGACATCTGGGCCATTTTTACTTTCACACCATTGCACTTTTTTCGGTGTTTGAACTTCTTTTGGCCTATGGGCCAAATACTTTATATTTTGTAGTGGTTCAGTATATACTAATCATTTCTATTTTAAATCTTTTGAGTAGTTCCTTCACATAAATCTTTCCATGCAGGATTAGTTTGGAAATGTTATGCCATATTCAACTTGTGATGGATTCTTGGTATTCTCAATTAATGAGAAAATATATTTTTTTAAATGTTGTCCATTAATTTCCTTTTCATCACTAAACCATCTACTTCTTGCAGGATATAAGCTCCTCTTAGGAGTACTTGAAATATTTTGTATGGTTCTTCCTATGGGTGGTAGAATTCCACCTCTCAATCCGAGTTGAATTACTTCCTTCTAGTCTAGTATAGCCTTGGTTGAAATCTGCAAGTTGTTGAGCTTCTCTAGAATGCTCCTCACACCAGTGTGGTATTTGCTGATTGACCTCCAATAATCAAATTAGTAGGGTTTATACTTGTTTTGTGAGGTTTAGTAAAATTACCTTGATTTCTAAGAAGGGGAGTGTGGGATTTTGTTCCTCCTATGCAACTGATTCTTCATTTATTCTTATAGAGCTTTGAAGGAGTTCGTTTCCTCTCCTTTAGGGATTGAGATCTTGCTGTTTTCCCTAAAATATTGGGAGGTTAAGTTGATTTTGAGTTAAATTTGTTTTAACTTCTTATAGACAAGTTGTTAGAGTAAAACTCGCAGAGTGATCTTTGGTTGATCATATGTTTACCTCAAGTAATGAGTTTGTTGTGCTTGTTATAACAGTATCACGTAGATTGGTGTGTTTGAATGTAGGCCTGCATGCAGTTGATGTGTTGGGACGCCTCAAATCTGGTTCGATCTACATGCTTAAGCTCAATTTTCCCTGGTTTGTTCTGAAGTAGATAACCTAGGGTCAGGCCCAGTTTATGGTTAACTAATCTGTGGTTAGAATTTGTTTCAAACCAGAACTTGGTAGCATTTGATTGGTGGGAGTTTCTTGCTTACCACAGTTACCCCCTAGTTCTTCATTTGTATTATAACGATGATGAATCGGGAATTGTGAAGGTATGTTAATTCTTTTTGTTCTACATTCAATTTGATGGATGTACATTTGGTGAAAAAGTCTTTCAGGGGAGTTTAAGGTAACATGTAGCCATCACACCATTAGCCTTCTCATCAGTTTTTGAATCTGAAGAGATTTCCTCCCAGAGCTTTCATGGGTGATTGAACAGTTTCTCTACCCATTACTTGTGAGTGGAGAACTCTTTTGAAGGCAATTATGGTGATGGATGTCCCTTGGAGTTCCGAGGTCCTAGAACCGTTCATGGAGAGTGATCTCAACACCTCTTGGATTACCTTATTCTTGCCTATAAATTCTCTATCCTCGATCCTACGCTTCCATAGAATCCTTATATTTTTTGGAACCATGTCTCTGCAAAGTGCTTATGATAATATTGCTCTTGTTGAGGATCCTCCTGCATAGCATCTGAAGATTCAGGTGGGTAATCGTGTGGTAATTGCTACCAACTCTGCTATGGGGAGCGAGGAGGTGGCTGCTATGATTGTGGAGGGAACTGCACTTCCCCAAGACATGAGCTATTTGGAAGGGATGACAGATGAAGAGATTGTCTCCCATACCCTTGCCCTCAGTATGAGGGTAAGACTTCTTCAATAGAGACTTTGCTTTCTTTTTGTTAGCACCAAAATTTTGACTCAGGTCATCTAATGGAATAAGAGCAATACAACAACATTTAGGCATGAAGACTCTAAGAGCCCTTGGTTTAGGGGAGCAAGCTTGGACTCTAGGAGGTTAGGCATTCCCTAAGAAGTCTTTTTAGATATTTTGGTCATAAATGAATCAGTCAAAGCACCTCATTACAACCTAAATACACCATTGTAGGTTAAACCTTAATTCTCCAAAAAAACATCAATAGGACTTTGAGGGTCCACATATAAGAGCTCCATCAATGTTACCTACAATTCTTCCTGCCTCCATAAACCTTCCCTCAACGAAGCATCACAAATAGAAAAATTACCATTTTACCCTTTTGCCTTCAAAGGCCCATAATTCCCCACTTACCACTCAGATCACCAAAATTCTTCTGCTTCAATAAGTCTTCTTGTCATGAAACATCATAGGTAAAGAATTCTCATTTTCATATTTTTCGGTCACACGGGTGAAAAATTACCATTTTTTCCTTTTGCCTTTAAGAATTTACCCCTGAACCCTTAAAGGATCCCTAAAGCTTCTCCCATTACCTAAATGATGTAATGTTAGATCCCATACATCCTCACTTCTCCTAGTTCTGAGGAACTCATCACATGATATGTATTCTTTGAGACTGGCAATAGCTAATTTATCAACTTACGATAACCCTGACCATAAAATGACTCCTGAAAAAGCTCTTAAAAATTCATCCAATCTCCGAATCCAGAAAGGTCAATCGCCGTTTCTTGGTCCTAACCTTAGCTTTAACTCTTTAACTCTGAGAAAGGAAATTTGAAATCTCGAGCCCCTATGAAATCTTAAATCTTCCTTAGGGGGTCGAAAGGAAATTTTGGCTGTATTTCACCTATATGGAGCTAGAATGTTCCCTAGGTGCCAAAATCATGATTAGTTGGTGCCCATCTCTCCGGAATCACAAGGCCTTCAAAAACCATCTAAGGAACATGAGATTTTGTGGGACTTACCTACTCAGATTCCCTCAATTACTCCAAAAAAAGTAACGGATTAGGGCCAAATATTAGGTATTCAACTGATTCCTGGGAATTCACATGAACTCTGAAATTTAGTTTGTTAGTGGCCATTTCTCGATAATTCCGGGGCCTCCAAAGTATCAACATCCTAATGGATTTTGGAAATTTTGTGTTCCTAACCATCATTTTTGCCCAAGCTAGAACATAACACTTTCCATCTATACTTGGCATATAGAATGCCCTTAGGAACTCTCTCAGACTCAGAATGTAGTAAGGTTAGGCCCATTTTCTTAGTTTTTCCCCTACCTTCGAAAGACCATTTCACAAACTCGAGAAACAGGAGATGTTTGGTAACCCAATTCTATCAGCCTTTAGGAAACTATAAAAATTTGATATCTCTAAGTGACCTTGCTTTAAAAAATCCTCAATAACTTCCTAGGAATCTAATGGTCAATATGTCAGTTCCTATAGCTTTAGGATTCTCTAAGCTTCAAATTCCCTGAACATGGCTCATGGCAAAGACCTATAGAAAAACAGAGACATTTCTAGTCAAGAATTCCCCATGTGCCCAAAAGAGTATCATTGGCACAGTTTCCTGCTTGGATATCGTAATTTAGTATAGTCAAAGGCTATAGCTCACCAGGACCAAGGGCCATCTTTCATATGATGATTTCTAGAATTAATTTGACTATTTTTTCCTTTCAATAGTCATTTGAGAGCTTTTCAAGTTAGTAAAACCTTGATTTTACCCCTTACCCTTATCGTAATTTGGTTATGACTGATCCATGGTGACCAGAATGTCCGCGACTTCAAAACTAGACATTAACTTTACAGTTTTCCGAGCCCAATAACTCCCAGGAGTGGAATACACAATAAGAGGTCAAAATTATCAAAAAGTGATCATTGCACATTAACGAATCAAGGCTTTAGTGTTTTGGCTCATTAATGACATTTAATGCATTCACACCTTAAGGGTTAATTCAAGAGTCTTTGGATTGGGATATTTTCAGGTGCACCCCCATCACCCACCCTTAGATTTAAACCTTTAATTTCAAATACCCATGGAACCCCTCACCTCTCTCCATTTGGCATCTTGAAGATTGCCTTTGATCCTTGCAACCAACCATACTACACCAATGGGCATCTTTGCTCACCCCTTTGTCCATGTCGTCAATCCAAGTGAAGTAGCACACCTCCATCTCCACCCTTCACTCAACAAACAAAAATTAATCTAAACTCTCCCCTTGTTCGTGTCACTTATCCATGCAAACTAGCACAACTTGATCTCATCCATCCATCCCACATGCAATCCTAGCCTTACACCTCAAATTAGCACAAATTAATCCTAGCCCTCCACCTCATCAGATTTAAATCAAATCCCAACCATCCATGCAACACATTTGGGGCTATAAATATCCCCAAATTCATGCACAACAGGGCTGGCCTCTTGAAGAAAAAAAAAAAAAAAAAAGAAAAGAAGGAAGAAGAGAAAAAGAGGAAAAGCTTGAAGGCTTGCACCACTGTACTCTTACCTAGGCTCAAGTAAGGTTTAGACATGCTTTAGGGTAGTTATTTTGTGTCAATTATCATCCTCACATGCTGTTATGCTGCTCAAATTTATGCTATTACATTACTTCAATTCGGGTTACATAATGGAAACTGAACTATCTCCGTTGGCTTTCATTTCTGTCCCTCATCTACTCTTTTTTTTTTTTTTTTTTTTGAATTTTTTACTACTCAGAATGAGCTCAAATTTTAACACAAATCTCCTAAGAGGGAAGTCAAACCATGGTACATATTTGGGAATTTTCCAAGCTGGCTAGGGCCTTGAGATGGCCTCCTAAACAAACCTAAAAAATCTAATCTTTTGAGACCATGTTTAGTGAATATATTGTGTAATTTTTTATGATTTTTTCTAGAAATTTGTTGTAGCTCAAATTTTGATATGTTATTCCTTTGCTATATGCCTATATTTGACATGAATTTTATAATTTTTCAAAACCCTTAATGGGCAAAAAATCCGAGAAATCCAACTACTAGATTTGCTTGTAGTAACTAATGCCTAAATTTTATGAAAATGAAATTCAAGCGTTGAACAAACAGGCGTTAAGGATAAATTTAGGCGTTAAGATCTGGGATCCACCCCAGGAAACCCTGATTTTCCCTAAACTTGTTCTCAAGCTAGCATAATCCTCTGAAGTCCAACTGAGTGCTCAACCACCTCTGTGGGCCCTGATTTCCATCCCAACACCTGAATTTAATTTCAAGAGTTGAGTAGAGAAATTTAGGCATTGAGGTGGATTTCAGGCATTGAGCTTGTGTTAAAAAGTTGTTTTTCAAAATTTATGAAGGTTTTGTCTATGACCTAGGGTTAGCCTAGAGATATAGGAGGAACCCACCCTTATAGGCCCCACAAGTATGGCCCAAAACCTAAGGCTGGTTGTTGAATCCAACATCCAACGCCTAAATTTCTCTTGAATTTCAGGTGTCAGACTAAAATTCAGGTGTTAAGCCTATATAGGATAATCATATTGCCCTCTTTCAGGGGGCAAATATTCACCCCTATGAGGGCCCCACCTTTAGGGATTGATCCTTATGACTCTAGACAACCCCCTCTACCCTTCTATAAGGGTCCCATAGCTTTGGAACCCACATGAGCACTGGAAAAACTCAGGTTAAGTTGCTGATCCGGTCAACACTTAATGCCTAAAAATTCAGGCATTAGCTTGAAAATTCAAGCGTCAAGCCTATGTCAAATAACTAGATTGCCCTCTTCTAGGGGGCATATCTTTTCAACTATAAAGGCCCTGGCCCTAGGGTTGTACAGTGTGACCTTAGAGAACACCCTCTGTCCTTCTCCAAGGGTCCCACAGTAATGGGACCCATAGAAACATCCAAATAAACAATGTTAAAATGCTGATATGATTAGCCTTCAATGCTTGAATTTCACCTTGAATTAAATTTAGGCATTAAGTCTGAAACTCAAAAAAATACAGATTTTATCCTTTTCTCCCCTTTAGAGTAGGGGTTAGCTCCAACCCTAAGACTAGTAAATAAACATTTTAGAGGGGTCCGCGATCCCTTTAAAAATCATAAACCCAAAGGGTCCCTCCTGTTAATTAATGACTTAACTTAAAAAGGAAAGTTTCCAAATTTTTCAAAAGCTAACGCCTGAATTTTCCCTGAATTGAATTCAGGCATTGAAATTTTAGGCGTTGAAAGCAAATTCAAGCGTTAAACTTGTAAAAAATATAGAAACATGCATTCTTTGATTTCTCTTGCAAGCATGTACTTTATGGCATTCTTAAGCAAGTAAGATAAAAGAAGCCACCCTAAAAAGGTGGGTATTTGGGGTGCTTAACATCTTCCTCTAATACAACTAAATAACTTACCCATTATCTCAAGAAAGTAAGCCATTCTTAGGAGTTAAACCCTTAGACCTTCGGGTCTAGACTTCTCTTCCCCTGAAGAGGAGAACCGATGTCAAACTCCGTTGGATAACTTCAAGTTGGTGGCGACTCCCAAAAAAGCCTAACTCTCCAGAAAAGGGTTAGCAACCTTCATGTACCGACATTATGCGCCAAAGAGTGAACTTGGAAACCATGGGCGAGCAAGGGAATCCGAACCCCCAGACCCTGACGTCCGCACCTTTTATTGCATTATCCTTATGTGTAATATTTTCTTGACTGTGAGTGACATTTCAGACTTTCAACGCTACTTCTGAGCTGGATCGGTGTTTTCATCTCCAAAGCAGTGATAGAAATAGGGTGGGAGGAGAAAATGCTTGTCTTTAGAGATTGCGGGAGGAGGATCGACGATTTTCTCAGGAGATTTGGGCCGAGACACACACTTTCATGAGCTGCTGCATGAGACTTATTAAAACTCTGAAAAGGGAGAGAGATGAGTTGAGAGATGAGGTCGCCTAGCTAAGGAGGAGACGGAGGACTAAGGAGGGGCAAGATGGTGCTGTAGGTGGTCATCCTGATGTTGCCCTAGTTGCTTGAGTATTTTTTTATTTGTTCATGAAGATCCTCTTTTTGTTTCCTTTGATCTTCTCCCCATTCTATCTTCTGTTTCTTCTTTTCCTGAATATAGAAGTAATTTCTTCTATTCTTTTGCTCTTTGATCAACCTTAATTCATTTTCTTTTACTTGTTTGCTAGTCTTCTTCTTCTGTTCTTCTTCTTCTGCCATAGTAATCTTTTCCTTTCCCCCGAGTAAAAAGGGCATCTATCCTCTTTTGGGGTGGCCTTGAACAATGTTGAAGCCTTGTTATAGATGAAGAGTTAGTCTTGGTTAACATTTGTTAGATGACTGATAACTTTGTAGACATTTTGAAACTTGTGAGAAACTGGTTCTCCTTTTTGTAGTTTGTATCTTTTATAAAGATTGAATGAAATGACATTGATCTCTTATACAAGATCGTGCTCTTTTTTTTTTTTTTTTTGGTTCCCCTGGTGAAGCTTGCAGTACACCCAGCATGGGATTTTTTTGATATGTATGGTTTAGACCATGTAAATCCTGGTTGACAGTATATTTAGTGTATAGCTGGTAGAGCTTAAGTTACGATTGACAAATGAAATTGCTAAGTGTGTAATCCTAGAGGGGGGGTGAATAGGATTTAATAGATTTGTTAATTCTTTTTAATTCCTTTTACCCCAATCTTAATTAGGTGAGTTAGTTAGTGATGTTCAAGTTTAGTTTAACTCA
>JAOXJP010024532.1:0-17126 GCA_025762735.1 Platanus orientalis
TCTCTCTCTCTCTCTCTCTCTCTCTCTCTCTCTCTATATATATATATATATATATATATATATATATATATATAACAGAAGAAGAAAGGGTTCTAGGGTTGCCACAGGCTATGGGAAGGAAATCAGTGAGGAAATGTTAGCATATCAGGTTTACTGGCTGGGTAGTTCAAGAAAAATAATCAATAAAGGTTTTTGATGAAGATTTACTGGTTTGATCAGAGATTCACCAAGAACAGCAAATAGCAATGAAGTAGAAGGAGAAAACAAGAAAAGAAAGGGAAGTAGAAAATAGAGAAAGAGAAAAAGAAGATACCTGGCTCTTGGAGAGGAGTCCCACCACCCAAGTCCAGCTCTAGGAGACCCACCTAGAGAATCCATGGAGTCCCAACATGGTCAACCAGTCGTAGGTTGAAGAGAAAAGCCCAGCTGTGGGTTTTTGAAATTTTATTTCTTTTTGTTCAATGTAGCATTAAAAAAAACACATAAGGTATAGGGGTTCTTTCATTGCCTACGATTAGAAATCCTATTCTAATCTAACTTGGACTTTTGTTTATTGCAAAAGGACTCATAATCCTAAACCTATTACAAATAAGGACTTCTATTCTAATTAGATAGTGTTGCTGAAAATAAACTAATCCTAAGGACAATAGGACTCCTAACATAATCCAAACAATAAAAGATAAATTAAAAGATAACTTAAAGATAATCCTAACAAAAATCTAACTAAAACATTAATTAATCAAGCTCCAATTTCGTCCACACAATCCCCTCTTTGATGCCACATGTATGGGTTCTACCCACATGTTGTGAGGGTTCCACATCAATGAAGATGTCTGCATCAAACTCCCCTTGTTTGAAAAAACTCGTCCTCAAGTTTTATAGTGAAGAAGAATCAACAATCATGGGAAGCTTGAACTGTTTAATCATAGGCATGTCTTCTCGCAATCAACTAGCAATGGGAAGACCTCATAGTACTCCTTAAGAATCTCATATGTAGGCAATTTGGACTTAGAAGCTGTAGGGGAATGGCAAGAAACTGTGGGTCAGTACATGTTTGAACTTGAGCTTTAATTGTTGGCTGATCAAGAATTGGGGTAGCAACATCACATGTATCTACAATCACCACTGGCTCATCTGCCGCACTTGAAACATTTGCACTGACGTGATTACCATCTTCCACATTAATAACTTCACCCTTCACTCGAACTATAGGCTTTTTGTCCTCATTAGACTGCTCTGGTTCGAACAAGGTTTGATCTTGAGGTGTACTGGATTCGATCTTGGGTTCTTCCTTAACTGCATTAGAGCTCTTTTTTGTCTTCTTATCTGTGGAGTCCTGAATGCTTTTAGTTACAACTAACGGTGCCATGTTATCGGGCTTGACTTGGAGGTGATACCATACATCTTGATTATAGATTCACGACACTTGGTATTCTCATTAAAAGTAACTTTCCTTTGTTCAATGTATTGCTTATCTAAAATCACCGGATGATCTGAATAGGGGAAACCACACAATAGGCATTCAACACCATCGAATTAGTCTCTTTCTTGGTGGAGTTAGATAACAGAAACACAGTCCTCAACATATACACAATATTTTTTTATCTTCCTGATCTTGTAAGAGCTCTTCAACAAAAGATGTGGAAATATGTTCTGATCAAATTAGCCACTAATAAGAACTTTAGTTGTCTTTCGAAGGGAAAACAAAACAGTCCCCACTCTAAGAAGTATCTCAACTTTTCCAAGGTTTGGTCATTGCCAAAATTTCAAGGTTGGGTTTCCAAGAATTCTAGGGTTTGGACCCCTTCCAAATCCATAAGGCTAAACCCTTACAAGACACCCTTTAAAAATTTTAGGCTTTCTAGAATTTCCAGGGTTCTCTCTTTCAAAATTTAGGGTTAGCAGGAACTCAACTGGGTAAGGACCAGTTGGGAACCTGACTCTAATACCAATTTGATACAGGACAACCTAGGGTGAGGCTGTTAACCTGTTGTGCCCAAAAGGAATAGGAGAAGTTGAACTCAATTATAGGCACAAAAGAATAATCCTTTAGAAGGTTAATCAACACCAACCCAGATTATCACAAAGTGCACATAGCAAAATTAACCAAGGAATAAAACAGCAGAATGGGGTACTCTAAGTTGTAACAGAAACTGATTAGGTTCAAGACTGCAAAGCAGTTGGGAGTCTGTAGGCTAAATAGGCTTGAGATTAGGGCTAAAACAAAGGATAAATGGACATTGTATATTAGCAGAAACAGAGTAAATCATAAGGATATTTGCGGGGTTAAAGACTGATATAAAAAAGGTTCAATCAGGGACAAGATTGGGGCTGAAATCAGGGTGTGAATATGGGCTGCAATCAAGGTATATGTAGGTCTGATTTCTGGGGAAATAACAGTCTAAAAATCAGCAAGGTTTGGGACTCTGATTAGGGTGTTATAGCAGGTTATAATTTCTGGGAATAAATAGGGGCTTTATAGTACTGATCACAGAATTGATGGGGTAAAATAGAGACTGAACAAAAGGTTTAATCTGGTAATTCAACAAAGGTTGTAACATGAACAGGGATCAGATAAGAATTTGGAGGTCAAAGCTGCCGCGGGTGTCAATAGGGTAGGGTTTTGGTTTTCAGATGGGAACCAACCTGGGGTTTAATCTCTTAGGCTGCCACGAGTCCAAAGTCCAAACACACCGGTATCTTGAATTGCAGACCCAAAACAGAAAGGAAGAGGGAATTCTTTAATGGCTGCACGGTAGAATTTGAGGGGTATTGGATTCTTGATTTAAAAAAAAAAAGAAAAAAGAGGAAAGGGTTCTAGGGTTGCCATGTTAGGATATCAGGTTTGCAGGTTGGGTTGTTTAAGAAAAATAATCAAGAAAGGTTCTTGATGAAAATCTACTGGTTTCTTGATCAGAGATTCACCAAGAACAGCAAATAGCAATGAAGAAAAAGAAAACAAGAAAAGAAAGGGAAAAAGAAAAAATAGAGAAAGAAGATACCTGGCTCTTGGAGAGGAGTCCCACCATTCAAGTCCAGCTCTAGGAAACCCACCTAGAGAATTCATGGAGTCCCACCATGGTCAACTAATCGCAGGTTGAAGAGAAAAGCCCAACCGTGGGTTTCTAAAATTTTATTTCTTTATTCAATGTAGCATTCAAAAAAACACAAGGTATTTGAGTTTTTTTGTAGCCCATGACTAGAAATCCTATCCTAATCTAACTTGGACTTTTGTTTATTGCAACTAAGGATTCATAATCCTCAACCTATTACAAATAAGAACTCCTATTCTAATTACAATAAGGATAGGTTGCTGAAAATAAACTAATCCTAAGGACAATAGGACTCATAACATAATGCAAACAATAAAAGATAAAGGAAAAGATGAAGATAATCCTAACAAAAATCTAGCTAAAACATTAATTAATCAAGCTCCAATTTGATCAACATGATCCCTTCTTTGCTGCCACATGTATGGGTTCCACCCACATGTCATGAGGGTCGCACATCAATGAAGATGTCAGCAGCACCAGTCACCGAAAAAACATAGAAGAAGTGAGGATGGATATCACCTGTTTCCAGGGCTTCTCACCAAGGAAATCCAAGAGCTTTTTGCTTTTCACCAAGGAAATCACTCAAAACCTAGGCTTCTTACTGAGGGTTTCCAATGCCAGGAAAAGGGGGAAGGGGGCTGCAGTCGTGAGCATCAAGAAATTTCTTTCATTCATTCAATAATTCCTAAAATAATGTCTCTTACATCATTATATAGTTGATGCCCTATTAGAGGATAAGTTCTTAAAAAAAAAAATCCAATATGACATCCGTGTCCTATGACTCTAATAATAGAAAAATAAAAGAAAACATAAAAAACAACAAGATGTAGACTCCAATAGCTCTAATATAAAGTCCAAGTGTTCTCCATGATTACACAAGTGTGGGCCCCACATAGTGATGTTGCATGCATGAGAAAAGTGTGGTGCAAAGAAATTCACAGTAAAATAAAGTAGCAAATTAAAATATATAATAGATTCCTACCCAAATCAAGTGTAAGTGAGTGTAAGAAAGAGGAAACTTGTTAATGATACTATTCAGCCTAACAATAAAATAGCATATAAAATTATGAAAACTAGTGCCTGCTTAAATTATTAACTACTTTCCTATTAGAGGATAGCCAAGCAAACAATGCATATAAATCTACAATAGAGGCTTGAAACTAGGCCAGGGATGCTTGTGTAATGTGCTAGCAGCAAGCAAAGAAAGGGTATATGGGTGGGATAATATTATCAAAAGTTGATGCAAACTAAAAGCTATAAAAAGGGTGATGTCAAGCAATTTTGGGGGTTGTTCTAGAGGTCAGAATACAGTAGTTATTAAGAGGAGATGCACCTTTGAAGAGGCCTCATGTATATGTAGTTTCACATGCAATTTGGAGCAGCCAATAGTCTCTAACACTCTTAGGAATTTGAACAAACACTTGGCAGGCAAAATCTGGACAGCAACCTTTCCCGACAGTGAACAGGCTTAGAACATGCATTCCATCAATCATCCATCATCTTCCACATAAAAGAACTTGTCCCAAACTCAAGTCTTTGATCAGCACTCAAAATAGAGCCACGCTCTTCAAGTAACTTCCACTTAGGAATTTCTTCAAACACTTATACACCCAAGTATTTCCACAGCAGAAAAATTATAGGAGTAAACTTTATGATAGGTTTCAAGGTTCAATCAACTAAGCACTCACATGTATTCCTTGAGTCAAGTATAGATCCCAATGTGTAGCTGGCCTCTAAAGAATAAGTTTTCCTTAAAATTTTGAAGCAGAGCAATAAACCCAGTCTGGCCGAGTGCTCTGGCTAATGGGTTTGTATTTTTTTTTGTCAACCAAAACACCTAGAATGGTGCCCCACAGGTTGCTGCATGGTGTAGGGTATAAAATCCCAGGGAGTTGATGAAAACATTAACAATAGGGTGCTGGAAAACTCTGGCAGCAGGGGTTTAGTTTCTTGAATGGGTTTCTCTAAAGATTTTTATGGTTTACTAGGGCAGCTGAATGGTATAGTTGATGTAGGGTGTATTATGTGATGAAGGAATGTAAAGGGATGATGAGAGGGGTAGCTGGTTGATGTGGGAGTGTTTAGGGAGTGATGATACTGAGTATGGATGCTTGTGGAGATGCGTTTCAATGGTTTACAACAAAGTGGATTTCAAGAAACCAGAAAAAATAAAGAAGAAGAATAAGATGGAGGAGAGAAGGAGAAGATGAAGGAATGGATAGCACCTTATGGAAAATCACCAATCTACAACCTAGAAAATCGGCAACCTAGATTAAGTTTAGGCAAACTTGAAGAGAGTAGCCGGTTGGTGGAAGAAACCAGAAAACCTTCAAAGCTTTTGTTTGTGTAATCATGGGTGATCAACCATACGTCCCTCTCCCTCTTTTGTAACTTTGAAATTACGGTTTAACCCTTGTTTACAAAAAATAGAAACTAAAATAAAAAGAAACAAGAGGGAAATTTGTCCCCCCTCTCTATGGTAGTCAACCAAGCCTAATTAAGAGGCTTTTGTGACACTTCCAACTATGCCCAATATAAATAATAAAAATTCCCATTATGTCCCTAATTTCACTAAACTATAAAAAAGTCTATTAACTGAAATAAAATGCTATAAAAACCAGAAAACTAAAGGAAATACATCCAATAAAATCTAGCCACATGTTTCCTATGCAAGCACACACATGTTGCCCCACAAATAAGGAAAGTGGGACCCACATGTTTCCAAAATAGGAAAGTACTCCAAATTCTTCTAAATCTGTCCCGGATCGAAGCAATGCACTCCATAACCCTCCTAGTCCATGTAGGCTCACAGGAATCCTCCTCCTACGCTGGTATACTCTGAGGTTGCCATGTGGCAAGATGTCCTCATCACATAGGCTAACATGTGGGCCCCACATGGGTTGTAGCTAGTCGAACCACAAAAATAAAGGGGCGACCCTCCTCCTTTGCTAGTATGCTTTGAAAGGTGTGGTACACTGATGCCACTAATGTCCGCATTAGTATTCTTGTTAGGGGGTGTAGTCTTTGTTTTTGTCTTTATTTTGCTCTTTTTTTTTGTGAAGTATATTAATTTGTATTCTCGGTGAAAGTATTTCCTGGATGTAGTGGTGTGTGTATGTGTACACATTGTGTGGACTCATGTCTGGCTTCTTGAGTGTGTTCCCAAGAGAGAATTGGCTTGGATTTTATATGCCGACCCCTAACCTCTTCTAACCTCCGCTGAGGGTCAAACGGGCGGAAACATCAGTGCCGAAAGTGATTCACTTTTTGGGGGCGAGTGTAAACCACTTCTGACACTAATGTGGCCGTCCCTTGACCTGGGTGTTTTCTACGTCGAGTGTAGAAAAGCCTCGCCGAGAGAGAACAGTGTTCCACCCGAGAGGGTGTTGAAATATATTAATTTGTCTCTCCTAATACCTTAAGGTTTTGGGAGACTTGGTTAATTTACTCTTTAACATTTTTTTCATTCTCTCAGCTTTGCTCCCTTTTTTTATTTTCATTTGCTTTAAATATTTTTCCTTTCTTGTTTGCTTTCCTCTTCCCGGTTAAGTGTCTTGTTTGTTTTTTTACGCTTGTCTTCTTTAATAAATTTCTTACCATTCAAAAAAAAAACCTCAAAATGATACAACAATCACATTGTAACACAAAAACTTATGACAACCATCCTTCCTACTTAGAACCAAAGTAGAGAGGTCCAAGAATGTGAGGGAGTTGAGAAGAAGTTATTTTGTCAGGGAAAAGGTTTGCCAAAGAAAATAGGAGTGTTAAGAATTTAAGATGTCCTTTTCAGTTTATCCTTTGTTTGGTGACGGTTTTTTTTTTTTTTTCTTCATAATATTGAATCAGCCATGGAGAATTTTCTAGAGGCAATTAGGGCTGTACTTCTATATTTTAACTGGATGCATTTCAAAATTAAATTGGGTTACTAGATTAGAGAAGAACCCATTTAATTAATTCTCGGTCATATGATTGAAGGGGTAAGCACCTAAAGGAGTTTTATTTGCAGGATGCATCTATTTATTATGTGTCTTCCATTTCTATATCTTGCTTCCTCCCACGGTTGGGATCTTAGACCGCCTACCACCAGATATCGCTACCATGTCTGCATGATCTCACTGCATATACCACTAGTTTGTACTTTTCCTTTAATTTGAATTCTGTATATTGTAAACATAAATTAGTCTGCAATATTATTTTAATTAAAGAAATGCAAATACTGAATATTATATAACATAGACACTTCTTAACCCGTTCCCATTACTTGACCTAGTTTGGACTTTCTTAGTTACATCTTTTGCAAATCTCCTTTCTAGGAAAATTGGCACTGAAGGCCCATGGAGAAATACAAGCAATCAAACCACCCTATTAATGCTAACTCAATCAGAGAAACTGTCTGTATGATTTTTCAACAATTTTTCCTTCACTACTATAATAGTTAATTGACTAGTGAACATGTCATTGGGTATTGAAGGTCTATATTTGATAGTGGAAGATGAATAATAGAAGTGGTGAACAATGGGTTAAATAGGTAAGTTCAGGATGGGATGGGTTTAATTGATTAAAGGAACTGTATGGGTTAGAGATGGATTGTTGGGTCAGAGGAAAAAGAAGGGATGAGGGGGCTGGTTGGTGGATGATGAGGGGCTGAATGTTACAGCTTGTAGGTGATGGATCTTGGGTCTCACGATCAGACTTCAGAGGTTCTTCATCTGCAAGAAGAAAATCTCAAATCTGAATCTTAAGTTAGAATCAAAACTTCAGCTTCAACAGTGGAACTCATTGGAAAGATAGACAACACAGAACACTAAAAATTCTTTAATTTTATTCAAAATAAATAACAACTGCACCACATTTTATCACCCTAAATTTCCCCGACTTGGACACTAAGGTACCTCCTAATTAGTTTCCCAACCACTTCTCTTTTTAACTTAAGAAAAAGAAGATTGTATAACTTTTCTATATTAAGTAGAATTGAAATCTTAAGTCAAAATAAAATTCTAATACAAAATCCATTTCCCAGACAGCTACATGAGCTGTTTCATGAGAGGCATAGCTGTCTGGACATAGACTCATGTAAGCTCGTTAGCTGGCCTATCAGAGGCCTTTAATGTGGCCCAGAAGAAGGACCACTTTAAGACTCAACAAATGGACCATCTTGCATGCTCACAAGGATGAATGTACTGTGGATAGCAGCTCTTCTCCTTACCTTTGTTTGTGTTTTTGTGCCTTGCATCAACTAGTCATGCATAAGAGTGAGAGGGTTGAAACTTGAAATTAGCCCATAGGTAATGAATTTCTGGCATGTGCATCTCGCCTTTACTACCAGTATCACAAGTCTGCCAGCTTATTTTTCAATGGATTGTATTTTTTTTGCCATTACTAATTATTTGTTAGTATTAGCAGGCTGCAGCTTTGGCTCAGAAGAATTCTGAGGCCACTCGGGCTCTAGCAGAGCAAGAAGACATCCTTGAAAAGGAGCTAGGTGAAATTCAAAAGGTCTTGTTGGCAATGCAGGTGTGTCTCGCTCTCACCTCACCATTAGAGAACCATAGTAGGATTTTCTAATAACTCAAGCTCTATGAAGAACTCTAATATTGTGGTACTGCTTAACATTGTCTAAAATGGATGGTTATATCTGTCATCTGTGAAAGACAAATTTAGAACATCCCGGTCTAATGGGTACCAAGTTGATAAATTTTCAAATTATTAGTTAGGAAGATTTCATTTACTCTGGAGCTTGATCAATTGCATAAGTATTGTTTTCTGATTCTTGGTTACTTCTTAGAACCTAATTTGGATTGTTTTCTGTATCCTTGAGAAATTGAGTTACTTTAACATTAACCAAGCTGGTGAGAAAATGCTGCTGTTTTGGCACTTACAAGCCAAAATAATAAGTTTCTCCTTTGGTAGTGCATATCTGCTAAATAAATAGTGGTCCATTCTGCTTCAATTATGGATCTTTTTTGTTTAAGAACCTGATTGGTAGAGGTTGCAACACTGGCCAATATGGTTAGGAGCTTAACCGGCAGCCTCAATTAGTATCATCTATTAGATTAGCTTACTTTCATCTATTTCATCAAAAAAATTGTATGATGTTCTGGGGTATTTTGCGCTTTGTGAAACATGTTTTAGTTTCTATTTGTAGTTGGCCGGAAACCTACTCGTCCAATGCATAGTGAGATCTCATTTCATATGCGGGATATCAAAATATCTGGCATACAATACATGTGAAACTGCCCCTTTGGATTTGTTGAACTGGAGACATTTAGTGGAACCAATTGATGCAGCAGCACTCCATTATGTGGAGAAAGCCTTCTTCCTCTTCTACTTCCCCAATCTCCTTCAAGTTCTTCCCTCTTAATCTTCTATTTCTTCTGATTCTATTTCCCTCCTCCATCCCCCTTCTCTTTGTTTCCATCGTATCATTCTTCTAACATAAATTTTCCTCAGTTTATAACCAAACCTCCATTGCTTCTTGTCATCTCTTTTTCTGAAGCCCTCATTCTTTGGTTGAACCCTTTCACAAGGGTATCAATACCCCTTGGATGACCCATATAGAGAGATTTCCTCTCTCAAAATTTCTCTTCCTATTAAATAGGAATCATCACAAAGAGGGGCTGGCAGCACAGGTTCTATAGCAGTTCTATTTTGAATTTTTTTTTACATATTGGAGCAAGAACTAGGGAAGATCTCAACACTTTTTGGGAGGTCTTGGGGCCACCTTTTAGAGGTAAGTTCAGTTTGTTCGAAGCTTGACTGTTTGTTAGTGGTGTGATCAACTCTTTGGGTGCCTGTAGGAATCGGCTACAGTACATATATTTGGACAGGTCAGATTCTATTTCTTGTGGGCTATTATTTGGTATCTATTTAATAATCTTTTCAGTGTGGGTTCGTAATTTACTTAAAGTACGGTAGTAGTACCCATTGTTGGATCCAAGAGATAGCTAAAATATATATTTTTCCATTGATTTATCCATTAAAGCACCTTCACATAGTTGGGGTTTTCTAGTTTATATAGCTAGAGACATCCTGATCCCGTGAAATTTGGAGGAGAGTACCCTAGAAGTCTGCCCGGAATATTCCCAGAAGCCCGAAAATTTCTGACTCGCCAGAAGGGTATTTTGGTAATTTTTCCCTTTTCAGGAAAATTACAAAATTGCTACTGGAGTGAAATTTTCAGCATTGATTATTGGGGATATTATCTGTTATTTGGAATCAGTTGCTAGTGTTTCGCATATACCATACTTTGGTTCCGCATCACCAATCCTCTCATGCCTTCCTTTTAGCTGTTCCTGTTTATAGCCTTTTGCAATTGGCAGATCTTGCATTCAATGAAACTTTGGGTTGCAGCATAGCAACTCATTCATGGAGTCGGTGTGTGTTGTGGGCACAAACCTGAGCTCAAAACCCATTTACAGCACATTTATTTTAAGGAGGTGTTTTTAGTGTGGCACTTCAAGGTGGGCTTCTTCTTATTGTTTCTGGTAAAAAAGAGTGACCTCTTATAGACACCATATGTACTGGGTGATATTTGAATATCTGCTATTGTGCATTCTGAGAAATGTTTAACATCTTCTTATGGATACAATAGATAACTTATGACATTATTATAGAAGCTGAGTTTTCTTTCTTCTTCCTTCTTCTTTTTTGTTTTTTGTTTTAGGATTTCCTCTCTGTCAGTCACTTATACATTCTTCTGGTGAAAAAGAACGAGTAACCATGATTCTCTTGTCTTCGATTTATATGAGATCTGTGGTTGAAGAAAGAGTAGAATTTTAGAAGTGATTCATGGATCATTTAGTTCATTCAACCAATCTCTCTCTCTCTCTCTCTCATCACTATAGAGGTTGGAATAGAAATCTATAAGATGTAGTGCTTTCTGTAGTGGAAGAAGAAGTGAAGAAGAGGGCAATTGAGGGAGAATATGTATGGAGTGTGTAGAGTACTCTCACATGCTTTCATATATTATAGAAGAGGCATACAATACTAGAATACATTGTTGAAGTTTATTAATTTATGTCTCTCCTAAGACCTCAAGGATTTGGGAGAGTTATTTTACTGTTAACATGGTATCATAGCTAGTTAGGTTGTGAGTTTGAATTTTGGTGGAAATATTTTCCCTGATGTAGTGGTGTGCGTGTGTATGCATTGTGTGGACTTGCACCTGGCTCCCTAAGTGTGTTCTCAGGAGAGAACAGTGTTCCTCCTGGGGGGGTTGTTGAAGTATATTGATTTATGTCTCTCCTAACACCTTAAGGTTTTGGGAGAGTTAGTTAGTTTACTATTAAGCTGGGCCTGATCCATGTTAACAGTGAACTAACCAACTCTCCCAAAACCTTAAGGTGTTAGGAGAGACAAATTAATATTGGGGAAGTTCCAAATATTGAAGGTTTGGCTTTGATTTTGGGTTGTAAGATTGATAGTCTATCTCCTTCCTATCTTGGGCTGCCGTTGGGGGCTAATTTTAAGTCTAAAGTAGCATGAGATTCCATGATTGAATGGATAACCTTGAGGTTAGAATCTTGGAAACCTGCTTTGCTCTCTAAATGTGGTAGATTAACTTTACTAAACTCCACATTGGCCTCCATTCCTAATTATAATCTTTCTTTATTTACTATCCCGATTTCAGTGGCTACTAGAATTGAGACTAATTTTCGCAAGTTTTCGTGGAATGATTCGGATGAGTAGCATTGTTATCACCTTTCGATTAGAAGACTATATGTAGACCTTTATGCTGTGGTGGCTTTGGCTTGAGGGAGATTAGAGATCCTAATAGGGTTTTGTTGGCTAAATAGCTTTGGAGATTTGGGATTGAGAAAGAGAGTTTGTGTTGTTGTGTTGTGTTGGCAATATTTGGTGTGTTGACGGTTTAGGAGAGTAAAGAGATGCGTGTAAGGCATGGGAGTGGAATTTGGAGATCCATTCAATGGGTGAAGGAGGTTTTTTGAAAATTTATTCATTTCAAATTAGGCTTGGATAGAGAGATTGGATTTCAGGAAGATAGATGGGTGGGAGAGGGTCCACTTAAGGAGTCTTTTAGAACCTTATATTCTTTGGCTATGAAGCCTAAGATTTTGGTTGTGGGCTCGTTGATGTCTTAAGTAATAGTTGGAGCCTAGGCTTCGTCAGAATTTAAATGATTGAGAGATGGATGAGATGTGTAATCTGCTGAGTTTACTTGACGGGATGGATCTAGATCCTAATTTGGATAATGGTTGGGATTGGGTCATTTCTAGGAGAGGTTGATTTACTTTAAAATCTTCATCTTTGGAGTTGGTTAGTTATAGGTCTGTTTCATTTCCTTACAAAGGCATTTGAATCTTGGGTATACCTTCAAAAGTTACTTTTTTCTTATGGAATGTTTTTCTGGATAAAATTCTCACCATTGACCATTTAAAGAATAGAAGGTGGTATTTGGCTAACAGATGTACTTTTTGCCTAAAAGAAGAAGAATTGGTGGATTACATTTTTGTTCATTGTGCTATGGCGTATATGGTGTAGGGATTTTTCTTCCTTTCATCTTAGTATTTCTTGGTCTTTCCCAATTCATTTTTGTGAGTTGATTTCCTAGTGGTGGATTTGTGATTTGGAGGGCTTATCTTCAATCATTTGGTTTTTTCTTTTGGGGGCCATTTGTTGGAGCCTTTGGAAGGGGAAATGAACCCTAGGATCTTTGAGAGAAAAATTAGGAGTCATGAGGGCCATTTCTCTTATATTTATTGTCTTATTCGATTGGATCTTAATTAGATCGGATTTGTGGAAGGGGATCGGTGCTCATTATGGGGTGAAGAGTTGTGTGTGTTTTGTTGGTTTTGTAGTGTTTTTGTTTCTTGCTTTTGTTTTCTTCACCTTTTGGTGATGGTTTGTTTGTTTTTTAGTTCTTTTTTTCTTTTCTCTTCAATAAATTTCTACTCGTTTCTCTCCAAAAAAATAAAAATAAAAAATTCTACATATATGAGAAGGGGATTTACAAGTATACCCTTGTACAATATTAGACATATGTACCCGTACATGTATGGACCCATATACCTATATACTACAACACTCCCCCTCAAGTTGGTATGTTGATATTATGCTTACCAGGCTTGCCAACAATCTTATTAAAACTAAGACTATATAGGCCTTTAGTGAACAAGTTCATTATGTAACTTCTCCTTGATAAAGTTCCTCTCAACCTCGATGTGTTTGGTTCTATCATGCTAAACGGGGTTGTGAGCAATACTGATCTTAGTTTTATTGTCCCAATACAAGCTCTTAGGCCATTGGTGGCTAAATCCCAACTCTTTAAGGAGGCCTCGAATCTAAAAAATCTCACAATGTAGTGTAAAACACAACTCCCTCACTCAATCTTGCTACAATTGGATGCTTCTTGCTTTGCCATGTAATAAGGTCACTGTTGTATATTGTAAGGGTATCGATGTCATAAGGGTATTGTAGACTCATACTATGGTATATTAATAAAGATATTGGTATAAATACCAACGTATGCGTATACCCTACTCATACGATTCATGCATTGACATTCTCTCTTTCTCTCCCCTTCTCTCATCTTCTCTCCTTTCTTTCTTTCTTCTTCTCATGTTATTTGTAGATTAACCAAGTTGGTATCAGAGCAAGACTATAAAAGAGAACAAATCGAGCAAGGGAAGAAGACAACTGACATCAGTAGGATGACCGGGTGTCAGAGGAAAGCAAACCCTGATCGCCATGCTTCATGGAGATTTATGGTGATTTAAAAAAAAAAAAATTAAAGCCTTTAGAGTGGTGTTTCGAAGGGTTTTCTTCTGTTACCCGAAAACCCTATGTTTTTTATGTTTTGTTGATTCTGATCACGAATGCTTCAAGTTTCAATTGGCTGCAAAGGAGTGATCGTTTTTTTGCATAGAAGTATTTTTCAACAAGTCTCGTTGAGTTTAGTGAAGGATCGATAAAGATCCTACAACTTTCCTCCCACTGCTAGTGACACCTGGGTATAGTACCCATTCGAACTCTATTTTCTACTACTTGCGATGCTCAAAGTAGGGTACCCTGATAGCAAAAGTTGCTTCTAAAGACTAGATTGTGCTCTTGGGGATCTCTATAACTCGTGTCCCCTAGTGTTCTACTCCACCAAATAACTTGTTCTCTGTGTTAAAGTAGTTTTGTTCTCTATTTGTTTGTGATCTGTAATCTTGATTGAGTTTCGTCATGTCTGAAGTGAGCCAAACATCCATCTCGTTAGAAAGTGAGATGGGTACACGTGGGGGTGTGGTACCTGAATTTCCTAACACACCAATTACAACCATTAAATTTGATGGCATGAATTATCTTACATGGTCAAAATTTGTCATCATTCATGTTCAGGGTAGGGATAAGGAAGACTATCTGACAGATGAAGCAGAAAAGCCTTCCAAAGAAGATCCGAAGTTTCGAAAGTGGAAGACAGAAAATGCAATGGTTATGAGTTGGTTACTTGGGTTAATGAAACCTGAAATCAGCGACCATTATTTGTTCCTGGACATAGCTCATTAGATCTAGCAATCCTTGTCCCAGACATATTCTCAGGTTGGCTATACAGCTAAGATTTTGAATATTCGGCAAAAAATAACATAGTTTAAATAGGATGATCAACCCATTTTAATTTATTACTCTACTTTACGCAAGATGTGGGAGGAGGTAGAACACTAAACCTCTTATCATCCATCTTGTGTTCGAGATGCAACTGCATATCGTAAACATATTGAGGAAATTCAAGTCTTTGAATTCTTAGTAGGATTAAACCCAAGTTTTGAGCAAATCCGGGTTCAAATCCATGATATGGCCCTTCCTCTCACTCTAAATGAAGTCTATGCCTATGTCCATCGTGAGGACAAGGGGTGATGAATTCAAATCCAACTTCCTTGATTGATGAATTAGCACTTGTTTCAAGTTCCTCCAGAAGTGGCTATAGTAGTTGTGGCCATAGCAGTTCTACGCATTTGTCTGATGATTGGGATCGCCTTAAATGTGAGCATTGTAACTGCTTCAGACATACCAAGGATCAATGTTGGGATCTTCATGGACGTCCACCAGACTTGGCATCTCGCCCTTCTTCACGTGGTGGTTTTAGTACTGGTGGTAGTGGTTGTCGGCTTGGCAAATGACATAGTGCTCACTTAGTTGTTTCTACATCCTCAAAGTTATCTATTATGCCTCCATTCGCGTTACCTCCCACCTCTCATGATGTTAACACCCTCTTTAATGATGAGATTGCGGCCTTCAGATGCTTTGTTTCCCAGCTTGATCATTCTTCCATTGTACCTACCTCCTCATTTGCTCAATCAGGTGCCACTGTGTATGGTTTTTTCGCCTCATTCACTGCTCCTCAGAGCTCCTTGATCATTGATTCAGGAACATCTCATCATATGACCAGTATGTCCTCATTGTTCACCTCTTATCAAGTTTGTTCTAGGAAAGACAAGGTTCGTATTGCAGACATATCCTTGTCTTCTATTGCTGGTCAGGGTGATATTTCTACTACATCTGACTTATGCCTCTCTTTGGTTCTTCATGTTCCTAACTTTTCATTGAATTTTCTTTCCATTAGTCACCTCACCAAAACTCTTAACTGTTGTGTTACATTTTTTTCCTTCCCATTGTGTGTTTTAAGAAATGACGATGAAGAGAACGATTGGTTTGGGGCATGAGAAAGATGGTCTTTATATTCTGGATTCTTTTTCATCAGTAGTTACTTCTGTAATAAAGGGGAATGGTTCTTCTACATTGTCAAATGAATTATCTTTATGGCATTGTCGACTTGATCATTTGTCTTTTCATGTACTAAGGAAAATTTTTCCTCACATCTCCTTTCTTCAGTCAAGTAGTTTTTGTGAACCTTGCCAGTTGGCTAAACATTGTAGATCATATTACCCCATTAGTATTAATAGAAAGAGTTCAATTCCTTTTTCTATTGTGCATTCTGATGTTTGGGGTCCTTCTCTAACTATCTCTTTATCTGGTTTCAAGTACTTTTTTACCTTTGTGGATGATTGTTCTAGGGCCACTTGGCTCTATCTGCTTAAGCATAAAAGTGATGTGATTGTTGCATTCAAATCTTTTTATTCTATGGTTTGCACTTAATACAGTACTAAAATTCAAGTTTTGTGGTCTGATAATGGTGGTGAGTATATATCCCGTGACTTAACATTCTTCCTTGATACAGCTGGTATTGTTCACTAGACTGCATGCCCAGGAACACCGGAATAGAATGGAGTGGCAGCGAAAAAACTGACATCTCTTAGAGATTGCCCGTGCCCTCATGTTCACCATGAATGTGCCAAAGACTTTTTGGTTTAAAGCCATTCAAACTGCAGTGTATCTTATGAATCGGATGCCCTCCAGGGTCCTTTCTTATAAGTCCCCTCTTGCTGTGTTGTCTCCTAATACTTAATTATTCCATCTTCCACCTAAAACCTTTGGTTGTATTTGTTATGTTCATGTTCCTAAGTATGACTGCACCAAATTAGATCCCAAAGCTCTCAAATGTCTATTTTTTTGCTATGGGGTTGATAAAAAAGGCTATAAGTGTTATCATCCTCCTACGCATCACAAATTTATGTCACGGGATGTCACCTTTTTTGAGTCTCTTCCTTTCTGATCGGAAATCTCTTCAGGGGGAGACTCTTATAGGTGAAGAGTTTTCCTCAGTCCTTCTACCAGTGTTAGTTCCTATATACCATTTTAATGGTGGTGATGGTGGAAAGGGGGAGAATGATGACAAAGGAAAAGAGAAAGAAGGGGAGGAGTTGAAATACTACAGTCGACAGAATAAACAAGAGGGAGCACAAAAGTAAGATCTACCTTCTCATGAACCACTCCAAGACCTTCCTTCTTCGGAGCATTCTTCTGAGACAAATAATGTAACACTTTTATATTCTTCTACCTCAACTCAGGCTCCTGAGAATTCAAATCTTGACCAGCCTATTGCCCTTATACCAAATATCCAATGTCCAATTTTGTTTTGTATCATGCACTATCACAACTCCGCCAATGTTTGTATCTTCAGACATTGCCGGTCCCAAGCCCGGATAAAGGAGGAGGGTGGCGTCAGGTTGA